>SJOL01002406.1:111426-134688 GCA_004794785.1 Opisthorchis felineus
TCCGCCTTAAATCTCGACCAACCTCGTAACCTAGTCACTTGGCCTGACGAAGCTTTTGTGTCAAAAGCGAAACGTTGCCCAGCAATAAATCTACCGATTGTTACCAAACTTTTCCGAAAACGATGATTACTCAATCGGTTTCAAGCGTTTTTCACCTGGTAGAGTAAGTGCCCTTTGCAAACTAATTGGAGGGGGGTTCAAAAATTTTGGTATCCAGTTTGCTACGTTCTTCTAGTGGATACCTTTGAGACCTAACGGTTAAAACTGCTTCTATATTCCAAACAGCACAGGTTTCGGTTAGTTTTTGTAACCGGCTTAAGTACTTCTGTTTGGATACAGGAGTCGTGTCTTAAACATTAAGGTAATTGTGGGTGTGGGCACTATTCCATCAGAGTACAAACTAATCTTAGTGATTTTTTAGGTAGAAGAACAACTTCAGGGATGTCAGTGTCGGACCCAGTACAGTGACTTCAGACGCAAGGAAGAAAAGCCGTTAAAAATTATCAGAGTTACTAAGATATTTCAGTGTCCACACTTCATAAACAAACGGCTCGCCTCGGGGGAATCGTTGAAACACCAGATGTGATAGCACCTAAGAAGATACATCACTCTCCACAGATTTTGGCGCTAATAATTCAGTGAAACTAGTATACAAGGTCACGTCAGCGGGACAGTCGGGGGACCGTTGTTGATTTGTTAACTGAGAGGTAAGTGAAAATGGAAAGAAGGAACGAATACAGTCGCCTCATTCGGATGACATATGCAGCGGCAAGAAAGCTGTGCTTTGGGTTTGGGATGTTAGACGAATACAATGACAACTAGCCAGCAAAAGCGTATTCATTAGGTGTTCCCTTAAATCTAACAACAAACCAAACTGAATGGCTCCGTGTAACATCGGCTCGTCTCTTTAAAGTTTTTAACTACCTAAAATTTCGCTTCATACTCACCGCTTGTCCAAAACGCAAGAAGGATTCCGTCCAGAGACCCTAGGCCTCTTCAACTGCCTAAGGGTCCCTGAATGGAAGCTTTTGGTATCAACGTCTAGAACCAAATTAGGACAGTCATAACTCATGTACTCGTCAGCAATCTTTCATAATTTATTGAATTATTCTCAAGGAAAGGTTAATTTCTTCCGACTCTGACCGGAGAAGCAATCGATTGTGACGGTAACCAATGAAATTTCACCATGTTTCAAGCATATTATTATTCTTCCAGTGCTTTCTACCACAAAATAAACCAACGGATCCGTTAGACAATTTTTCATGGCCGTTGTTATTTCTACAATCACTCATCCTATGCCACTGAAAGCCGACATCCTTCCTTCCATCTTTTGTTTTCGGCTTTTTCGCTCGAGCATTTTTAAAAACAACTATGCCTGGTGAAACTTCAGCTTGGGGGTTTATGTGCCACCTAAGCCACGATGACCAGCCCTCGCCAAATGAGTGCAAGAAAAAAGCTTTTTAGGCGGGAATCGGAGGAATCGAATCACTGTAGCCCTGTAGTTATTTCGCATCCATTTGTCCCCTTTTTGCTTCCACGTCCTCAGAAATAAAACTTTATAAATTTCACATTTCTTTACATTATGGCTTAGGAACTACACTTTTCAGCTCAAAAATTATAAATAACTGAAGAACCGAGCAGCCTTAAATCCATTCACGCACTGAGCCATCTCACCCAGACACCGAATGACGCTGAGACCAACCTATTCTAGAATAACCAAACCGCGTCCAGAAAATTAGCTAGATAGTTTGTCGACCTTTAGGCATCAACAAAGAACTATCAGTAGAGAGTAAAAGGTATTCCCTATTTGCAGCCGGACAGTCAACCCAACCGTGACCCGTATCAAGTTGATCCACTTTATCTGATTTATTATTGGCATACCATATGGGGGAAATAAAAATGAGTGCTGACCACACGGACTAGTAGCGTACACGATCATGGATACAAACAAAAGGGTAGTTGGCAACCAACTTCTCCTGTTGTGGTAATGCGGTATACTTATTCAAGGGACGTGTACTGGTTATCAAGACGACCGGAAGATGAATACAAGAGACTTCCACAGGGTTTGAAGTACAGTTCCAGCTGAATGTGGGTACGAACGTCTTCTAACAATACACGATAAGCTACAGTGGAATTCAATGTAAGCATAATGTACGGTCAGTCGCTTGACCAAAGGTGAACATACCTAGTGGTCAGCCGACCAAGACTTACCGCAATTTTACCTCCTGATATGTCATATATATATATTACACAATAATAAAAGAAACGCTTTACTCGACGGAAAGTGGGCACCTTGAAAAGATATACTCCTCAATACAGTACGGAAAGCGAATGACAAAGCTTTTACGTTGCCACTGAAACAATAAGATTCGCACGTCCAATACGGAGCACGTAGCTGGCTCGTTTCGCAGGTAATGTGGCAGATTCGACAGACCTCGCGGCCTTCAAACAAAAGGCTCCCAAGTCTGGCGATTGCAGAACAAACGGGTTATTTCTGTATTAGACTGAGTAACAGCTGCAGGTCACCAAAATGCTGTTTCACAGTGCGCTGAAAAGCTAGGCTGGAGTGAATACTTTCATTAGAAACATGCAGAATAAAGCTGACTGAAGCATATAGTTTTCGGCATTTATAGTTGAGTGATCAGTTCGCAAATGGCTTTTATAAGAGTTAGGGGTGATCAGAACCAATGAATATTTGGATCCGAAAAGTCAGTTAAAGCAGGAGCCGACAGCAACTTTTTTACTTCACTTGAGTATCTGTTGTGTAGCAGCATAGTGCCGTACATAGTGCTGCATTCTGCCAATAATAACAATGGCCAAATGAATAAGAGCTTTATGCGTCCAACATACATGAAGTCGGCTTATTTTTTTACACAATCAACCAGAATCAAGTGAAAGAGGACGGGCTTCACAAGCCTATTATCCAGCTTACCAATGTCCCTGCGTACTGTTGATTCAGGAACAGCATCTCTACTCTTCCGAGAAGTTGTCGAAACGAGACCAGATTTCTCTTTTTCTTGGCGTTCCCGCTCGCGCCTACGCTCTCGAGAATCTAGAAATTCTTTACTGACACCGCCATGATTGGAAGGTGTTTCAACACGACGTTCCCTGTAAGTCCTGCTGAATATGTGCATCAGATTATTTTTTTTTAAAATCACGTTACCTATCACGGTTAACTTGATCACGCTTTGCAAAGTTCAACTCCTTCACGGTGCCTTCAAGCCGCTTTCTCTCTGCCAACTTATCCAGGCCTAGTAAAGATCCTTGTGGTTTCTTGAAATCTGACTTTTTCTTGCTGAGAAATAAACCGCCGGGTTCGTTTGCGTCCGAGCCGGAAAGTCGATCTACAGCTTCGGAGAGTTCCATAATAGCCTAAAATGGCCAAAATATATTTTGAAACATTCCAAGTTTGAGTGCATTTTTTCACCAAAGAAGCAAGCTGTTGATGAAAGCGTTACTGTATTGAATAAGATGAGTAGTTTTGAATCCTAGTCACGAAACATTACTTTTGGCACGCATTTAGTAGCTTGATTTGTTTAGACATGTTTCAGACGGCAGTGAGCAAATTGGTTATCTCCATAGACTCAGTGAGTTTCACGACTGAGGCTCGCGACAACGGTAGACAGGATGAATGCAGATAGGATCCGACTGTCTGGAACAGCATCCACAACAATCAAGGTTGTTCAACAGCGACACCTAGAGCAATTGCTGCCCCCTGCACTGAAGCTCATTTGCAGATGGTCGCCACACAAGGCACGAGTTTCTCTAGCTGCCAGCACGGCACAAAGGATGTTTCTGATAGGAACTCACGTCTAACATGTGTTGTACATCGATCTACATGAGATCCTGATTTGCCGGGAGTGTCATACGAAGTGCTCACCGTCATTGGAAGCAACACCAGCGAAGAACACACCCGTCACGAAGAGACAGGACCTTACCATAGTGTGAGGGTTTGTGCACCTCCATGGCCCAGCGAGCCATATTGGAGATTATCCGTGTAACAATCCAGGTTGGTCAGTGGACACAGGTTGGAACAAAACAGCCTCTGGTTCTGAAGGTTGGGGGTTACAGTGTGACAAAGAGTCCTGTAAAAGTGACGCTACTCCGGTAGAGCCTTGTGGTCAGGTTTTTGAGCCAAAGACCATGGGTGAAGGTCCTAATGGTCCACCAGTCTAGGTTTGGGCACCCTGGCAGTAGCTTATCTCACATACAATCACGAACTGTACGAATACCAATAATTTCGTGCCAAACAGGCTGCTATGTAGTACCATCAGCCGGGTCACCTATGAATCCCAGTCATAGGCACGCCAGTCTTGAATTCAAAGAAGCTAACAATGATTTGTCACCGATGCAGCCTGCTGTCTCGTGTCTGCTTTTCAGACCTCATCCCTGTTTTTAATTGCGACCTTTAATGTGCCAACCCTGAAGCAAATGGGCTGGCAAGGTGTTCCGTAGATGCGTTAGTTTTTTCACAAATACTTGCCCATTATGCCATTCTTCGTGTCATTTACTAGCGTTCTTCTTGTGGCGTTAAGGTTTACAATGAGCTGTTCAAAAGCTTCCGCACAACTAGCGCGGTTAGCCAGCGATATTCCGTGTCTCTGTCATTGTTCAACTGTGTCGTCAATAAAATCATGGGGTGTAATCTCCAAGGGTCCTTGAATTTTGGTATCGAAATCACATCTATAGAAAGAACGGTAGTACCGGTTTATGCGGATGAGGATCACACGTCCACAGAAACCACCCTAAACATAACATCAAAGACAACTCACCGTTTCGGTGAGTAGTTTGCACCTTCAAAGTGCAAGGTATTTCTTCAAGATTTCCCAACAAAGCAGCCTTATCTATGGCCATGAAACTTTATCTTTTCGATCTGAGGACCTCAAACTTTAGATATTTGGTCACCGATATTTATGTAATACGGCAGATGTTAACTGGCCGCGTACTGCGTAACGAGTCGGATTCGGTCGAGCAGCAGATAAGGCTGATCAGAGCCCGAGATAACTCAGTAGTTAAGGCGCCAGCTTACGGACCGGAAGGTCTGTGGTTCGAAACATACCTCAGCATCTCGACTGCTCCTGTCTTGGCTTGGGCAACCTGGCAGTATTCCAGCTCTGATGCCTCCTTCCGTTGGCATGGCAGCAAGGCACCGAAAGAGTGCTACATCTGAATGACACAAGGCTTATCAGACTAAGGTGGTTGGGATATGTATTACGAACGCCCGGCCACCGTCTACCAAAGCAAGCCTTGTTTTCCACTCCAGACCACCGTTAGCGGAAGGTTTCTGTCATTATGTGCTCTATTTGTTTGTGGCGAGGTTCGCGGAGAACGCTGGTTCAACCACGCGTGATGTTCAGGTGTGTTTGTTCCAATGATTTTAGTCATTTTCTCTAGAGACATAGGGCTTTTTGCCGTGAGTCTCCACCATTCCCCTATAATTTTCATCCTCCTAGTAGGGTCCTTTTCCCCATGGTTGCATGGAAGTAAAGCAACAGATTCTTCTGCTGGTTTACTGCTGTGCACGATGATGATCATGATGAGTAGCACTGGTACTTCACTGCCATACAACCACGTCAAGTTATTTGAGTAAAGTTCTACAACGGAAATGTGAAACGGACACAGCTCTCGCCTACCATAAATATCACAAGTGCCTGCACCTCCAACAACGTCAGATAATCTGATTGCAAACTGACAACATGAGCGCCATTGATGTCGGTTAGCTTTCATATGGTTCAGTATACGCCAACTCGGCATGTATAACACGCGGCCCAGCTACCTTAGCTTGAATTGCCGGATGCGTCTCCGATGAAGTGCCTGATGCTTCACCGCCTGATCATCTCACTGCGAACGCACAGATTCAAGTCGCTCCCAACAGGGCCGACACTGCAGCTGGATGCACGCGTTTTCTGAGAACCAATAATGTGCCTATGAGATGCCGAAATTGGAGCAAATTGGCAAACGGCCTTTTGGCAGTTACGACTAGTGTGTTAATACCATCTGCCGCCCTACCGTCAGAGCTAATGAAGCTTCCGACAGAATAATAGTGTTTCACAGCTTTCTGTGTCCCTGCTTGAAGCAACCATGTCCCAAGACTCCACTCTGTGGGTATGAACCCCGGAAACAACGGCAGCGACGACCGTTCTCCTTCATCGCTCTCCATCAGTTTATACTATCTTGGAAGCCGCACTTAGTGGGGCTCATGCTAAAGGTCGAGTGACAATGGAGACGTTACACATTTCACATCCATTTGCTACTTCATGAGAATGTAAAAAAAATAATCGTTTAGCCGTAACACTCTTTTGGTGTATAGTTGATACGTCACCAGAAGGAAGCACAACGGCTGAGATACGGCCAGGTTGCGCAATCGTACACAGGAGAAACGAGATTTCAGAACTTGGTTAGAACCACGGACACTCTGATCAGGAAGTTCACACCTTAACGGCTGAGCTCTCTCGAGCTCACCCTAAAGATGTCTAAAACAATGGCTTCACAGGATGTTCCGCCGTTGCCTGGAATCGACGCATCCTGCGACAGCCTGGTGGCAGAGGTGACAGCAAATGACATTTGGCTCTCAACAGGAGACCTGTTCACATCAGCTGAGGGAATGTCTGTGCACCCCTGAGTGATTGCAGTCACAGAATAGACATGCATAATCTCCACGACCGCCAAACAGATATCACACGCTTGCATGACACAAGGTTGTCCAATCCAGAAATAATCCGAATCCCTGCAACGCAAATGGACACCTACTTCTGAATCTGATGCAGTCGCCCAGTCATCACTATCATAATCATTGACAGCAACACAACAGCAATACATAGTGGTACCCAACTGCCAGTGGGTCATCATCATCATCATCATCATCAAAGACAGCAACATCAGTGTTGACACTGATGCTTCACTGCCGTACAACCATAAGGTTCGTCTAATTATATTTAAAGCCCTAGAGTGAAGAGAAGAGAAAAAGAGTGGGCGAGGGAGGGGACCTAGTGCTGGCTTATGTCAAGCGTTCTGAGGTGCCTACACCTCCAAGCGCTCAATCAGACAGTCTGGAAAGAAACTGACAGCACGAACGCCACTGACATCGATTAGCCGCCATTTCTTGCAACGTCTCCAGCCATGCACAGGCGGGGTCACGGGGGCCCCATCCTGGAAGGCGTACAACACCAACAACACCCAAACTCTTCGTGATCTCTTTCACGCCCTTCTGCCAAGTCATACGTTGTCCACCCCGCGGTTTGCGCCATCCTGAAGGAGGCACGGAGAACAACACTCGTCTCGGTAGACGGTGTTTCGGCATGCGTAGCACATGACCGAGCCATCGTAGTCGGTGGTGCTGGATGTTTTCCCCGATTGAAGTACCTGCAGCACAACCAAATACCCGTTTTCTAATCACCTCGTTACTAACACGCTGACGCCATCCAAAACCAGCCACGCTTCTGAGGCATCGGTGGTCGAAAACCTGAAGACGCCTCACATCATCTGTCCGCAGAGGCCATGTCTCGCACCCATACAACAACACAGCCCTTACTGTAGCCTGATACACACGACCCTTAAGATCTAGTGAGATGCCTTTTTGACGCCACAAGTGACGCAAATTAGCAAATGTGATTCGAGCCTTTGAGATTCTTGCACTGACTTCATCAGACACACTTCCGTCAGAGCTAATACAACTACCGAGGTATGTAAAATTTTCCACAACCTCCAGTGATTCTCCTTGAATTGTAAGGGGTATGTTCGGAGACTGCACGTTCTGAAGCATGACTTTGCACTTTGAAGGTGCAAGGCGCATGCCAAAAGATGGTATGATGGTGGTCAGTCTATTCAACAGGGCTTGTGCTTCGTTTTGGTCTTCAAAGATGAGGGCAATGTCATCTGCGTACTCCAGATCGACAAGGCTCTCACCAGCAACAATTTGAACACCGGGGTTTTGAAGACCATCCAGCGTTCGCCTCATTATTTCATCAATGATGAAGTTGAATAGGAATGGAGAGAGTGGACATCCTTGTCGGACACCACTTTTTGTAGGGAAGCTTTTCGAGAGCTCACCATACACTCTCACCCGCCCAGAAGTATGTGAATATAGGGATCGGATTATGTTTACAAACTTCTGGGGCATACCCTGTTGAGCAAGTGTAGTTAGCAGCACTGACCGATCGACAGAATCGAACGCACCCTTGAAGTCAAGGAATACCAAGATTGTGGGTCGTCTGTACATATGGCGTTGCTCTAACACCTGACGGAGTGTGAAGATGTGGTCAACGCAGCCTCTACCCGGTCGAAATCCCGCTTGATTCTCACGAGTCAAGGTTTCGCGTGCCACCGTAAGACGACGAAGAATCAGTGACGCCAGAAGTCTTGTCACAACAGGAGTCAAACTAACACCTCTGTGGTTGCTACATTCACTGCGAGTACCCTTTTTGAAAATGGGCACTACTATCGATTCACCCCAGTTGTCTGGGACGGTCTCTTTCTCCCAGATAGACCCAAATAGGCTAGACAGGCACTGGCTGAGAAGTCCACCGCCATCCTTGAAAAGAGCAGGTGGAAGGTCGTCAGGACCAGCAGCACGATGACGCTTGAGTAGAGAAATACACTCGGACACTTCCGAGGCTGAAGGCGGCTCCAGATTCACGGTCCACCTTTCTGTTGAAGGCCAGGATTCTAGATTGGAGGTAGCAGGTGGCCAACTGAATTGCTGCTCGAAGTACTGTGCCCAGCGATCCAAACGTTCTGCTTTGCTGCATATCAGGGAGCCATTTTGGTCCCTGATTGTTTCGCTGACAAGAGGTTTCCGAGGACCAGTCGAACGAATCAAGTGGAACAGCTTGCGGACATTACCAGCATTCTTTGCCTCTTCCATTTCTTCGGCCTTTCGGGTCCACCAAGCTTCTCGGTCTGCACGGATACTCAGTTTCACCTGGCGTCGGATGATGCGTCGGGTGGAGTTGTGATTGCGGCCAGGAGGGATCTGTCGCCGGGTCTCCAGCAAGGACACAGTCTTATCAGAGATCCAATGTTTGGATGAGGTTGGCTGGATTGTACCGCAAACAGACTTTCCGGCTTTGAATAGCGCTTTAGATATCTTTTCCCAGTGGCCGTTTATATCCGACATCGTACCGTCCGGCAGGCGTTCGAGGAGCTGGTTCTGATAATTTCGTTTGACTTCTGGGTCCACTAGCTTCTCAATGGCTAAGCGAGATGTGTGCGTTTTGCGTACACCTGAAAAGCGCAATGAAAAGCAGCAGCGTACAAGTGCATGGTCGGAGTCCACGCTGGTGTTCCAGAAGGAGCGGCAGGCGGTGATCGACCCTCGCCACCGATAACTGACGGCGATGTGGTCTATTTGGATTCGGGGCTGGTTTGTTGGTGGGCACCACGTTGTCAAGCGATTTCCGCTGTTCCGGAAATTCGTACTGCAAAGAAACAGTCTGTGATCGGCACACATTTGGAGTAAGCGATCCCCGTTGTCCGTGCGTCTCGTGTCCAATCCAAGACGACCACCCAATCGGGCCTCAGCAGCGCTTAGTCTACCTACCTGGGCGTTCATGTCACCAGCAACCAAAACGATATCTGAGCTTTTAGCCTGCTGTAGAAGGGCACCTAGAGCGTCATAGAAACTGTCCTTGGCAGATTCAGAGCTACAGTCAGTTGGGGCGTAAGCAGACACAATAAACAGGGTGCGATGGACCTCACTTCCTCTAAATTCTCTCACAGATGTTGCCAAACGAACCGCACAGAGGCGACTATTAACGGGTATCCAATCAAGCAGAGACGCTTCCGCTCGGTCGCTCAATACAATACCCACCCCAGCATACCCAGCTGCAGTGGCCTCTGCATCACCAGAGGTGCGCAGCCGGAACTTGGAAGAGAGCGAGGGGGCAGTCAGTTCGATCACAGTACTTGCGTCCTGCATCCTTGTTTCTGACAGACAACATACATCAATGCAGAGGGAATCCAGCGTACGAGCAAGAGCCACCTGTTGACCTGCTTGTTTCAGTGTGCGAACATTAAAGGTGGCTAAGTAGACAGGCTTTCGGGGTATGAAAACAGACTTCGAAGTGTTTAGGGTTGTGACTGAACTCGGGCGTACAGAAGCTGCAGCTGCGTGTGATGCAGGGCGAGCAAAACGGTCAGTCCTAGAGCTGGGACCTGCGGAGAAAGTATTCAAATTTGGGTGGGGGAGGGTGGAAGACGGAAAATGTGAAAGTGTAAGAAGGGAGGCGTCAGCAGTAGCATGTTTTCGCTTACCCGCCCTGCTGTATGCAGCAAGTAAGGCGACCCGGCTGATGGCACCACGCGACGGCCGATGTGGCATGAGAGTATTGTTAGCTGTAAATGTCATGGTTGTACGAGGGCTGGGATACTGTCAGGGCGCCCACACCTAGACAGAAGGACGATTAGGGTCCTCAACCAAAGCCTTTGGCTCAAAAGCCTAACCGCAAGGCAGCGGTGTTGGGCTGGAAATGCAAGTACATTACCAATTTTACGGAACACGTCGCCACACATGTTCCAACCCCCAACCTGGAGGGCCAGGAGACTGTGTTCGTCAGACCTCTACCCATTGACCAACCTGGTATGAGAGACTCTGCGAGTGTCGCGGGACACCCCCCAGTATAGCTCAATGGGTCGCTGAGGTGCGCAAACCGCCACACCACGGTAAGGTCCAGTCTCTTCGTGACGGTGGGTCTCTACGGGGTAGTCCTTGCCTTGGGCAACCGTGTCCACAGTACACTCATACCTTCGGTCCATGCCCCACCCAAAGTTGTTCTAGCTCGAGTTGAGGGCAACCCACTGAACATAGCAGTGACCACTATGTATGCATCAAGCTCCTCACAGGATTCCACTGCCAAAGAAAGCCTTTATGATGAGATGCAAAGCATGGTCAATAGGACATCCAGACGCGACACACTATTAGATGCAGGTGACTAGAATGATCGAGTAAGCCCGTCAGACAACTCAACGCAACACAGCCTGGATAAGTTCGGCCCGGCCAACGATGTGAAAACGGCGACAGACTCGTCAAATTCGCTAGATTGAATCACTAATTCATCGCCAATACGCGCTTACAGCACCCCAAACGGCAACCATCAACGTGGTAATCACAATATCTGCCCTGATACAATACCGATAAGCACCAGCGGTGGAAGATAGTCGGCTGTATCAAGTAGCCGAAACGGGGAGCACGAAAGGACCGGCGACAACTCGTAAAGGGAAGTGTGCCTCTATCAAGCTCGACACAGCTCAGTGGTTAAGGGGCAAGATGGCTCAAGCGTTTAGAGCGCGAATTTACTGACCGGAAGGTCCGTGGTTCGAACCCGACTTCTGCCTATCGACTTCCCTTGTCTAGGCTTGGGCAACCTGGCAGTATCCCAGCCCTCGTGCTTCCTTCGGGTGGCATGACAGCTAGGCACCGGGAGGGCGTTACAGCTGAACGATTTTTTTCAGTGGTCAAGGCGCGACCTTATTGACACGAGGTTTGTGGTTCGAACCCAACCGAGGAATCGCGATTGCTCCTGGCAGTATAACTGTTCAGATGTAACACTCTTTGGGTGCCTCGCTGCCCGAAAGAAGCACGATGACTGGGATACTATCAGGTTGCCCAAGCCTAAGCAGGAGCAGTCGAGATGCCGCGGTTAGGTTCGAACCACCTGGCAGTATCTTAGCCCTCGTGCATCTTTCGAGCGTCAGCTGAACAGGTAACAGTTATTATTTATTGTTACGTGCAGTGGCTAAGGGAGGACCACTGTAGTTGGTTCAGATTCGACCCATATACAAAACGAACGAGATAAGCTAAACAATGTCACCACCGGATCCTACATACTTTCTGCCTCTCCAGAGTGCAAAATGTTGCTACAAGATTGAGTAACTTCATCCCAAACACTAAAAGATATGGAAAATTGTACTTGTCTCGGCAGCTGCATCAAGCCGAACAGGAAAGTGAACAATGGAGTCACAGGCCCGATAAAATCAGCTCTGCTTTTCTCACCCCCCCCCCCCCGAGTCGACGCGGTGTCAGAGACCCCATGGAAAGCAAGGTCTACGAAGCAGCACTGTCCACATTAATATTACGGCCGTACAGCTTAGCCATTGAGGGAAATGAAAAAAAGAGTGTGTGTTAAACGATCGATGCGTTCCTAGCATCACAAATGTAAAGTATGAACATCAGATTAATACTGCTGAAGTGTGGTGAATGGTTCTCGACAACGAGGCAACAACATTTCTGGTTGATGACTTGATTCGGCTACGTGAGTTACTCTCACTCTGGCAAGTTTAGTGTATCAGGTGGCTGTTATCATCATCACTGAAAGCAACATCGGATGAGAACACTGGTGCCGCACCACCGTACGGCCATGTCAGTTATTCTGAACAAAGCGAAAAAAGGATGCAGGGAAGGGGACCTATGGCTAGCCCACCACAGACATTCGAGATGCCCCCACCTCCAACATTCAGATAAACAATCTGGACAGAAACTGAGAGCATGAACGCCACTGACATCGGTTAGCCGCCATATCCTCCAGTGACTCCAGCCAAACGCAGAGGGTCACATAAACCCTATCTCGGAAGGCGATAGCACCAATGAGATAAAAACTTTTCGTAACATCCTTCATTCCCTTCCACCATGTCAACTTCTATTCACTTGTAGGTTTCCGGAACTCAGAATTAGGCGCAGAAAACAGCACCCCTAGAAAGCAGTAACTCGGCGTAACTGGCCCAACCATCTTAGTTTGCGGTGTTGGATGCACTTTTTCAGTGAAATACCACCTGTTTTACCGAAGACCCGTTTCCTGATCACCGCACACCGAATACATTGGTTCATGCCGCCTACAGCTGTGGATTTGAGGCATGGGTGGTGAAACATCGGAAGCTGTCACAGATCCTCCGCTCGAAGTAGTCAAGTCTCACAACCGTACAACAATACAGTCCACATTGACGTCTGATATACGCGCCCTTGGAGACCGAGCAATAAGACCTTTTGATCTCACAAGTAGCGCAAATCGGCAAAAGCAATTCTGGCTCTTGAGATTCTTGCGTTCATTTCGTCTGTCACACTAACGTCAGAGCTAATTAAACTTGTATAGCGTTCCACAACTTCCAGTGTCGCCCCTTGAATTCTCAGAGGCACGTTTAAACTGTACACCCTGCAGCATGATTTTGCACTTCGTGGGTGCGAAGCACACGCCGAAGGACTGGAAGACTTCGATTAGCCTCTCCACCTTCCACCTCTTTTTAAAATCAAGACCAATATCGTCTGCACATTTCAGGTTGATAAGTTCCTCACTTAGAGAGATATGAACACCGAGGTCGTGGTGAACTTCAAGTGTCCACGAAATTGAACAAGAATGGAGAGGTGTGACAACCCTGTCGGACGTCATTGCTTTTGCAGCTCTTCATACACTCTGACGCGCCCTGCTCAATTCGTTCAGTTTTCTCGGTCGTCTCCATCCGATACAAGGCTGGGCGAATAAGGCTCTACGAGGCAAACGGTCCTCTGGAATACAAAGGACTTGGCCCAACCACTGTAACCTGTGGCGTGTGGCCAGCTGACCTATCGAGGATTAGCTAATCAGGACCTGGAATGAACCTGCCCGAAAGCCATTTGGCGTACCTCGGCACTATTCATCTAATGGTCCCACCAGGCTCGCGCAATGCTTCGGAGACACCGATAGTCAAGCCTTCGAAGGTTCTCCACACGCAATGGCCACATTTCTGATCTACACAGTAGGACAGATAGGACCGCGACATTGTACACTCTACTAGTGACAGCCAAGCTGAAATCACGTCGTCGCCATAAATGTCGGAGGTAAGCAAACGCTATCCTAGCCTTCGCAATTTGCAGTAATTTCGCCTCCAGCCAGTTCGCCGGGACTTGTGCAGCTGTCCAGACAACGAATTTGTCTACAGCGTCAACTGCTTCGTCTGCCATCATACGGTTTTAGTTTGATCCCACCCAGTCTCGCGATACCACTTTAGTTTGTAGGTGTGAAGCGCATTTCAAACTGAGCAATAGAATTAATAATAATAATAATAATAATAAAATAATAATAATAATAATGTTTCAGCTGTGACACCCTTTCGGTGCCTAGCTGCCATGCTGCCCGAAGGAAGCACGAGGGCTAGGATTCTGCCAGGTTACCCAAGCCTAGACAGGAGAAGTCGAGATGCAGGGGTCGGGTTCGAACCACGGACCTTCCGGGCAGTAAATTCGCGCCCTAACCACTGAGCCATCTCGCCCCAATGTAAAGTGATCTGCACCTCTAAAAGGTCTGATCTAAGAACGGTATCGTCAGCATAATGAACGCCTGTGAGCGACCCCCTAGGGGATACTTCGATTCCCGATGTGTTATGGACAAGTAGGGGCTCAAACGGCATATCGATTGAGATGTCGAAGAGTGGCAACAGGGGAAACTCTTGCCTGACACCACTGGGGGTGTTGAACTCTGGAGAAAATTGTCCGTAGACATAGATCCAAGGGAGGAGGCGTATAGAGCCTAAACGCCGAATACTGAGGAGCCTTAGGATTGACAGAGCGCCCGTGGATCGCAAAAGCCCAGGAAATGGAAAAAAAGCTATTGATAAAGATAAAAAGAATCGTTCAGCCGTAATACCATCGGTTGCAGAGCTTCCACGCCACCCGAAGGAAGCACGAGAAGTGAGATACTTCAGGTTGTCCAAGCCTAGATAGGAGGAGTCCAGATGCCGGGGTTGGGTTCGAACCACCTTCCGGTCAGTAATTTCGCACGTACTGCAACGAGGAATCACACTCTGTTCCAGGTAATCTCATCAGCTGGCCCCAGGAGGGCTAGTGTCAGTAAAACTACGTCCGAAAGGGATAGGACCTCAATTTATTATCAGAAACGTCGTACCGAACAGTTCAGCCGGCCCTCATCAACCCACCCTCGAAATTGAGATTGAGGAGCTACACTACCGACCATACTGTTCTGGTTCGAATCCGACCCTGGCATCTTGACTGCTCCTGTCTGGGCCTGAGCAATCCAGCAGTATCTCGGCCATCGTGCTTCCTTCTGGTGGCATGTCAGCTAAGCACCGAAAGGGTGTTACATTTGAACGATTATTATTATTATTACTCTCTCTCTCTCGAAGGATCCAACGAACCGGAGTGGAATGTCGACATCAGTACACCAATGATGACGGAAGTCCAACGTGTGATTTCGTTGCTTCAGCGCAAAAGAACACCTCGTCTAGGTGTTTCGCATCCTGCAACCCTCAAAGGTGGTGATTCCGTCGGGGTCAACCTAACGACCGTGCTTCAAATTTCTGGAATGTATCGAAAATTCCAACAGGATGGAGCACCTCAGCACTGATTCCCGTATTCGAAAAAGGCAGGAGATCACATGAAAACTACCGGAGCATCAGCACGGTGGTCATAGCTTCCCTACGCAGGTAGTCAGATCGGCGAGAACCAAGCTGGATTTCGCCCTGGTCGGGGTCGCATTGATCATAAATTTACTTTGCGACAAGTACTGCAACTGCGTTACTCCTTCCGATGACTAATAACGATTTTCTTTCTGGGCCTCAGATCTATTTTTGACCCTGCTGATCGTCAGAAACTGTGGCAGCGCCCGTTGGGCGATCGGAGTGTGCGGCTTCTAGGTTCGATCTTTTCTGATCCGTCCTTCCTCGTGGGAGGGGGGAAGGCAGCACCGCTTCTTCCATTAACATGTACATACCGGTCAATTGGAGGAATGCCGTGCTGGTTTCACAATCCTATCGCAGAGGACAGTACGACTTTACCCCAGGACCACCTCCTGGTACAACTACTCGTGTTGTGCTGTCGATGATGATGATTTATCCTACGGAGCACCGTGGACCCTAGTATGACTGCTTCCCTTTGGGCGTCCTGCCATGGTTCCACCTTGTGCAACGAGGTTCCAGTCAGTGTAGCCTGTGGACTATCGAAGCACTCAAGTCCGACACCGTCAAGGTGGTTGCGATTCACAGATTCGGAGATAGGACGAGTAATTGAACCAAGACAGCCCAGTGGTTAAGGCGCGAACTTGCTGGTCGGAAGGTCCGTGTTTCGAACCCAACCTCTGCATTTCGAGTGCTACTGTTTACCCTTAGGCAACCTGGCAGTATCTCAGCCACCGTGCTTCCTGGTAGCATAGCAGCCAGGCACCGAAAGGGTGTTACAGCAGAAGGATTATTATTTACAATTCACCTATCACAGAGTAGTTGTAGGTCGGTAATTCTTACACGCGTGCTTCCACGGCTCCCAAGGCTATCTGGAGGAGTTTTCCTATGAGAATGGCCCACCAGTATCGTGCAGACAAAGAGTTAGAAGGGTCGGTTCTTTCTTACCAACGTTTTACGTTTTCTTAGTACGGTGATTCACCAACTTGGGCGAGTACTGGCCGAAATGTGCTTTCCTAACTTTAGCAGGGCAGCTGACTCCACAAATCACCGGTCTCTGGTGGATAATTTGCAGTCATGTGAGAAAGGTGATGCTAACCCACGTTAGGGTACTGATTTTGGTATACTTTCTATGAAACGGGGGGCGAGATGGCTGTGGTTAGAGCGCGAATTTACTGACCGGAAGGTCCGTGGTTCGAGCCCGACCTCTGTATCTCGACTTCCCTTGTCTAGTCTTGGACAACCTGGCAGTATCCCAGTCCTCGTGCTTCCTTCGGTGTGGCAGTTAGGCACCAAAACGGTGCTACAGCTGAACGACTTTACGACTATGGGACGGAAGTGGGTTGGAGGTTACTCAATCGAAGTGTTAAAGAACGTTGGCTCATTTTCTGGGATCAATTCTAACGATGTGTGGCCACCTTATGCCAAGAGGACTTTTACAGAGAACTGTCTAACCGGGCGTGGACACATTATGGTTAATCATTCCAATAACCAATGAAACAGGTTTTCGTGGGATATTGTTAGTGCAACTATGATAATGGCCCTTGAGCCTCAAGTGGATTGGAGATCCTTCTTCCTTAATTTGCTCTGGGTTGCCTGAAAGAGTCTGAAGTTCACCAGCATATTGGCTGACTCCCTTTGGAGAGAGTATAGCGGTAATGGAACTGCGCACGTTCCGATGCATACATCTACATGCCGTTTTTCATCTGCAACGTGGCACGTGATTCAGCCATTTGGTTGTCCCCCGCCACCTGAACGATTTACTCTTTCAAAAATAACTTGTTTGTATTAACCTTTTTCACCTTATGGTGAATTCTCCTCACTTTTCGGGTTCATCGGTTCATTGACGGGCAGGCTGTTAGACGTACCCGCGAAATTCGTTTTTTCGCACACATCTGCTGTCGGGAGGATCAACTACTACGACACGAATGACATTAGGCGTGCGTCTACTGACCTCTACAGAGTATAGTGGGGATGGAGTTGTCGTGTGAAGGCTTTACCGGACAACCCGTTGAAAAATGGTTGGTAGACAAAAGGACGAAAAAGAGAACAGCTGAGTTGTTGAAGTGGTCAGGGTGTTGTCAGTAATCGAAAGCATATGGCGATCCCGTTTTACCAGCCTCCGTTCCGGGCCAGGCAGTTCGCGATGACTCACTTCCTTCACAATGATTCACACGGTGTTCAACTGATGGCCGTCACTTCCTGGCTGTGATTCTGAAGGTGCTCCGAAATTGCCGGCTCCGGAAATGCCTCCTGAACGATTAAGGCATTATGGGGAAAGCTGACTGACAGTCCTTGGCGATATCAGTTTGAGTATATCCTTCAGCCTAGTATCGTATCCGACTTTCTTATTAGTTGTGAGGTCGTCTCGGAGAAGAGTTCAAGGTCGAATTTTTGTGGTCCGCCCCCAATTTGGTAGCCATTCTTTGCATTTTGTTCCAGCACAGCGATATCTTTTCTTGAGTAGGGCGACCACGACTTGGCGCATTATTCCATGTGGCCTTATGAAGGCGTCTTTATACTTCACAGCACAAAAAGAACCACACATCGGGGCTATATCTAACGACAGTTTCCTTGAGCATAAACAGGCAACGCCTTGTACGTTGAGCTTTAGCCATGCATTGCGCCGTGCTTATGATAAGTCCTGGGTATCTGTAAACTTTGGGACGGATTCTTTATGGATCATGGAGAAGTAGAAGGCGGCTTATATGCTCCCTGGAAAAACGGCCTGCTTCGTTTATAGTTCCAGAAAAGTCCCAAACCGACCAAAACGCGAAACGCGAAATTCGGCCCACGTTAGCTGAAGACTCAGTCCCCAAACTGTCCTCGCACGTTGATTGGTACAAACTCAGTTCGGCCAAGGGGCCAGGATGTCAGGGTGGGATTCACGGATTCACGGATTGATACACAGGATCGAGGCTTTTGCCCAAGTTTCCCGGGTCGGCTGTGTTCTTGTCGTTCTGCGGTTGTCGTCCACCTGGAAGCCAACAATCCATCAGATTCCAGCATAAGAATCTGCAGATATATTTATCAGAGCTTTGACAGCTGATCGAATTTCTAATTCGGAGTCGGTTTACTTTCCGTTCCCAATGGTGATGGCCAATGAGTAGAGAGTAGATTAGCTTACCGACTGCTCAGTCTTGACGACTCAAAAAGGAGTCGACAGGAAAAAGAGAAAGGAAAGATATTCATGTGGATGAATGGTTGCTGTTTGATACCAGTGCACCCACCGTCAATCCGCGAGGCCTAGGCACATTCCCGACATGTGTCTAGCCTTCCTTGCAGCTACCAACGCTTCATACGGTTACTTTCTCTAGTAGCTCGAAACCCTTTGAGAAGAACATTTGCGTAAATTTATGCCTGCCAGCAATTTGTCCTCCGGGAAAATTTCCCCGTTTTCCTATCATAATGATTTTTACTTAGATGCTACAATTCCCTGTGACTCACGATTTGGCAACCAGAATTTTTTTAACGGGACGGTTTAGGAAGTTTATTTTACTTCGAGAAACGCCATAAATGGTATGCTATATGAGTGAATGCCCTGAGTCGTTTTTGCCATTTTTGTGGCCTCTTTATCTACAAGTCAGAGCCAGCATGTTCAAGCAGACTGTGCTCACAAGCTAAGTTAGTATCGATTTGGAGGCATATTGCGCACAAAATGAAGGAACATGGGTGATAAATCCACGCGAAAAAAATTAACCACCAAAATGTTATAATATAGTTAAGGAAACTGAAAATAACTCCGTTACGATAATGCAATTGGTCAACTAACAAGTGCATAAAACGCCGAATATAAGTCCACAGGCCCCCAAACGATCTTCGACACTTCACTCAAACTCCTTAGTTGGTGCATCTACGTTACTTTCTTTGGTAGGACTGCAGCGAAAAATCGGATTTTTTGGTCTCGGGTGCATCTGAAACTAAACTCACGCTCACGCACAAAGATGTTACGCTTAGTAACGTGAAAGAAGTTCAGATCTTTCGACCATTTTCACTCACGCAGTTACATTTGTGTGCTGTGGATGAAGGCCAGCATAGATGACAGTGCCTTGCAGTGAAACATGTCCAAAAGCAGATGTCATTTCTGGGGACATTTGTTGCGGGCCCTGTGTTTCACGTTGAAAGCATCACGTTGAATGCAAGCGGGAAGAATAAAACAGCAAACATAAGCCCAGCTTTTACTTCACTGGGGGGATAGAAAGTTGAAAAAGAAACGGCCCGGGGACTCGGGTTTCAACAACGGTCCGAGCTTACCGCATTCTTGAGCCACGACAAACTGGACAAAGAAACCGTTGCCTAATGTTTCAGTTGATGCATTGAGCTTTCTATACTTGGGGTGCAAGTGATCTCGTAACAACGCCCGTTTGTCCCCATCACACTATAACATCTTACCTGTCATTGTATTGGGTTTTTCTTGTGGATGAACCAGCTTTCCGGTTTGGACCTTTCAGGGCAATGGTGCACTTATAATGCACTCAGGGTGATGAAAGGCAATTTTGTGCATGAACGGAGATACTCGGTTTACGTTTTACTCGAGTTTCTGTTGAAAATTATTCTTCCATAGCCTTAATATATGTTTACTGGCTGCCAGGTCACCACCGCTTGAGCTATCTGTTATTTGCTGACAGTCTAAAGCTATGGAGGAAGATAGAATCCACCGCAGACAAGCCGAAACTTCCGGGCTAGTCGAACGTTGTCCGCTGGCGATGAAAATTCAGGCTGTCATTTTGGGGTGCAGGTGCGGAACCGAGGGCTACAGCATCGCAGTTGATAATATGCTAGCGTTGCGTACGGCACAAGGCCTAGAATCACTTACACAGGGCAACCGCCAAATGCACCCACACACTGTTAGCGAAAACAATGTATCTCGCGCTAATGTGAATGGTCAGCAGGACACTCTACACAGAGGGCCGTGAACGGTTCGACTTCAGAGATTCGACATTTTACCAGCCGGCAAAGGAGGTCGGACGTCATACCTACTAACCACGCGCCAAAGGAACAGAGACAACGGTTATGAACACAAACACCAGGCGGAATGCAGAGGCCGTTTCACAAGCACAGGCACCACGCTGTGAATCATTATGTTTTGAAGGGGACTTCATTGGGCCGGTAGAGCAGTTCTGATCAATATCGTTAAATAAAAGAAATATCCAGTTTTGCACCATTTGGTTCTGCCCACGCATAGTACATAAAAAAGTGGCCACAATAGCAGAGTTCAATCTCAGCAAAGAGGCAGCCTGCTACTTCTGTTCCGCTCCGCATAGGAGCCACAAAATCATGGATCGGACTTCCATTGCATGTGTCTGAATATATGAGGACGGACCAGCTCAAAAACCTATTGACTATCTGAGGAAATACTGGGAGATAGATTCGGAGTGTCTGAGACGGATGCTGAAAGGGTCTAAAAAGGGAACGACCCGCTAGCTTTTGCCATCAGAATCCGAACCGCTTGCCAGTCGTCTGGACCAGCTGTCACACTGAACACACGGTGCCTCCTTCTTAAGTAAAATTATTGGCGCCAAGTGCAACAGTTGTTTCATAAAACTGGGCGAATGGTTTACGACCGAAGACGTGTGAGTTCATGTGCCAAAGTGGCATCTCTCTATCCGCTGGGACTTTTTAAATGACACATGATCTACTCTTAGCCGGTTGTGAGACTCTGTATTGTCCCTCTGACCCTAGATGACAATAAATCTGGTCAGCGCCATATTACTGGGTATAAAATCGTTGCCTTTGCTAGACTATTCCTGAATATTTTTAATGTTTATACTGCTTACGGTGCTTCTGACGGTGAATTTCCCGTTACTACAAAACCTCTCAGACAGAAGCACGAGCTGAGTGCTTTCCTGGTGACGAGCAGCATGGGCATCAGCCAATCCGTCATGCATCCGTCATGCGAAAGGCTTGCAACTCCATACACATTAATCCGTTCATGGCAAGGAATGGCGGGGAAGGAACAAGCAGAGCTCTCCCTTGGACAAAGTTGCTTTTCAAGTGCACACAGACCGTGTGGATCTTGAGTGTCAGGTGCGGTAAAGCATGGTGCCTGTTCAAGGAGGCAGCTTGTAACTAGCAAGAGGTGTACCGACTACCCTCAGACGAAGTCGCAGGTCAACCGGATGGCTATGCTCAACAAGTCAATGCCTTGTGTCGACGTTGAGTAGAATTTCGTCGTTCAAGTTCACTTATATTTGCTTAGGCGCAGGGTTCTCTGCTTTGCGTCACCCATGTTTACCAACCGGATGTATGCTAGTCTTAATTGTGAAACTGGTGCACAATCGGCGCCGTTCGCTTTGATGGCAATGCGATCAGCTCTTTGAAAACACAAAATATCGAGTTACAGCGCCTGTCCATCATTCGAATGCCCAGGGCGCGCCATCCAGGAAGCAGCTCGATGGAGCGAGTAGCTGATGCGTGAGTATAAAATGCATGCCACCGGCGACGTGGAAAGTCGACGGGCAAAGATTTGTGTTCACATTGTTTTGTCTCAAGTAACGATGTGCGTATCGCCCCTCGTGGTGGAACGCAAAACACATCACTTCAAAGCCCCTGTGAGCGCAGACGGAAGGTTGATCGGTTCTTGAATCTCCCTGCCACATATTGACTTCAATTGTCAGTTTCCATTCCTTGAGTGCCCTATGTTGAGGTTACAATGGATGTTGAAGAGGTTTCCCCTGACGATAAACGTAGGTGCAATGAGTCCATCTACTTATCATATCACAGGGTTGCTGGGTGCCATCCTGTGAGATTATGGACCGCACAACTGTTATTTTGGGTCATTTTCCCATACACCAAAGTGGGTGTCAGAATCAAGTTCAGCGATGTATTAGCAAATGAAAGTCATTGCAAGAAAGTGGCGGGAGCGTTGAAACTGTTTGCCTCAACATACTGCTTCCATACTGATCCATAAAGTGTGCGATATAATCGAGGACCAGCTACCGGAGCAACTCCCGAGCCCGTCTTAGAATGCAGAAGACGTCTGGAGTTTCCTTTGCTTACCTATCCATATCTATAGCGCTTGGTGTATTGCTGACAAGAATTTGGTTCAGCAGCTCCTTCTGAGCACGATGAACGTTCCTACCGCCATGAAACGCTGTAGCGAGGAAATGTGTATCTGTAACAATATCCACATCTACAAACCGGTATGCCAATTGCAGTAAACATGATTTTCAATCTGAAGTTATAAGACGAACGCACACTGGCTGTCACCAACGTCAAAATTTGTGGCGATATATCGAGCAGATTTAAAGTCGGAGCAGACCTTATTATGAGCTGCAACTTTTTTCTATCCACTATTATCGTTTATTTTTGAAGGGCATGTTCACAGATATAAAAAGTAAATGCAAGCGATGAATTTGAAAGCGTTACAGGAGACTATGAGGTAAAAGAGAGAAACGTCTCTTTTGAAGTCAGACCACCAACAGTTCCAGTCAGATAATCCCAACCTATGTAAGAATTTTGGTATGGAAACACGCGTGTAAAGATCAACAGCCGAAGAAAGGACAAACAATGCTAAAGGCTACTCAAGGCGCTGTAAGCGCTAGCTCAGTCAAGACTCGCACATCAGGCACAAAGTGTCCATCATACTGGGTCTGGTGTGAGATTCAATGGCAAGAATGTACACTCAACACCATGTACCACGCATAAAAGTGTCGTAAGTACGCAGAGAGCCCACAATGGCAAGCAAACACAAGCCACTGGCTGTGAACTTAGGAAATCCCAGTCCAATAACAGCCTTGGCGGATTGAGGAAAGCAGATCACTTGATAAGAGATGATCATTGGTTGATGGTCGACATCCCAACCAATTGCACGTAGGGCTGAGATTATGGCGAATGAATATTCATCAGCACAATACTTCTGCTTCTTCTCATTCCACACAGTCACTC
>SJOL01002412.1:0-32961 GCA_004794785.1 Opisthorchis felineus
TCGCGTATAGTCAGTGCTCGTACCCACTCAGTTCGTAACAATTACAAAACTTTATTTGGATAGTATCACCTTTTTTATTGAAGACCAGGAGCATGAAGAAGCTGAAAAGCAAAGTAACCACTTTTCTCAAAAGAAAAAGGCGAAAAACAAACTGAATGAGGAATACCTTGTGTGTAACATCTGCTGGTGGCTTGCACAAAAGGTGCAATGCATAATATTATTGTCTACTTTTCCAGCTGTTCCAGTAGGCTCGCTGACCACTGAACATAATATGTGGACATTTGGGATACGTTCTTGTCTTGTGGAGGAATTAAACGCACGTCGTGGTTAGTTCTTCGAGGAGAACGGGGTCTTAAATCTTTGAGAGCACATTTAGTATGCTTTGGCGCATGTCATTAAAGTTGGTAAAAGATTCAGCTATGCAAAACTACAGATTCTCGTTACTGTGTCATAGTAATACAATTTTCAGAGGGCTTTTGATTTACTCAGTGCAAATCATTGAAATCGGCGGGCTTTCAAAGAATGTTCCCCATAACAATCCAGCGGAAAAATTGCTTAGTTCAATACAAAGATTGCATGAAGACCACTATACAGGGCTGTGTCAGTGACATTGACGTGTAGACCTCGTCTAAGTATCAATAACTCTTTTGAGCTGGTCGCTTTCCAGGTCAAAGGAATCACTGAGTCACGTGTCATAGTCCCTTACCGCAGGCTACTCAGCCTGATCAAAGTCACTATCAGCTTCCACGAGTTCCATTGCGTCACAGCTCAATGTGTGGTCCACGCACCAGCTAACATGCCGGAGAGCAACGTTCACCCGTTTATAAGGAACCTGGGGTGATCACCCCTTTGGACCTCCCCAGGACTGTCCACAAAACTAATAGTCACATCTCTACTTCTAGCCGTTTCAGCTGGGTTGTTCCCCATTCTTACTGTGGAACAAAATTCAGATATCAGTATCAGGAAGATCAGTGAACCGGATAGCTTAGTAAAGTCAACCGTGCTTAGATGGCTTACTGATCAATGCATTCTACTTTATGGTGACGGCGTTAATGAAACCTTATACAACTCTTCATCTAAAACGGTGCCCAAGAATGGACTCCGCCCGTTAGAGTGCTGTGTCTGTAATGGCATGCGCAGCTAACCTTGCCCCTCCTGCCACTTCGCGCCCTGTCCAAAAACCTAAGGCTTACCTAATAAAACTACCTTACCAAGGCCTCCGTATCAAAACGACCATTAAGCGATTTTGTGTCATATTAATAGCCTGGCTTATTTGAAGGTCGAACGCAAAAACGAATAGAAGTCTATCTTATTAGCAAAGGGGATACTTTTCTGTCGTCAATTTCCATTATGGTGGCATGTTTTTCAGTTTGGAATGACGTCGGATTTTTTTGCACCCGAAAGCGGGGGAAAGTGGGATTTACGTACGACGTCAACACTTCACGCCGCTTAGTACAACGCTTCCATGTAGAGCGGGCTTAATGCTTCCGACTGTAACTATAACGCAAACATATGCAAGCTGCGTTTAGTCCGACTAATCTCCTTGGACCATTTTGTCATTGTTGTACCTCTAAAGAGATATCCCAGTCATTCTGCCTCGTGGGATCACGGAAGTACGAAAGTTGAGCCACTCTATCAAGTTTACAGTGGGCGATCGGTTTGATTCTCTAAAATGGACTACTTTTAATATTGTTAGATTTATCACCGCAATTCTTTAGCACCGACGCAACCACTGACGCATTGGATTTACGAAGTTCAACTAAAATATTTATTTTACTGTTTGTGGGACGCTCGGTTTAGGCGCGGACATTTTGTTTGATCCACGTTTCCTCAGGTACTGTTAGTGAAAACCAAGCCCTCGTTCAACTCCTACTCGGGCTCAATGCCCATTTAGATAACTTTCCTTTAGAACGAAGTCGTCATCGACTTTCTTACAATATCTCCTGGAGACTAAACGACTTCGTTGAGATGAGCGTAAGACCTCAGAGCTATATGGAGAACTGGGCTTAAAAAAATGGAAGTCAGTCAGCTGGAGGAGAGGAAGTAGAACGGGAATTAAGTGAACAGCACACGCTGCTTATTCCACTGGCACCAGAAAATTAGCGCAAGTGAAGATGCGGTTGCTTGCTCTCAGGTATGTTAACAAAATTTGCAGGACCAGGGATACCCGAGAGTTGATTGCAATAAGCAGCCACCGGTTTTAAGGCCTTCGCTCCCTGTAAATGTTAAAATGGCTTGCCGACCATCATTTTCTAACTATTGCAATTCTGGTGCTTCTTTATCCTGTGATTCTTGTGGTTTGTATTTGCAAATCCGACACTGTATTCAGGTCGGCGTTCTTGTGCTTTTCCACTCCATCAGAAGTTATCACAAAGGTCAGTTGCCCGTAGGTTTATTTTATCAGCAGGTTGTGTCATAATAATTAAATCCATCATCTATCCTGCAGGGATTGAGCCCCTTTTTACAAGAAAAGTTTGCCTTACAGGTTTGTCTCCATTCTTAGCCAGGAGAGATTCCGAACTCCTGGTGAAGAGAGTTGTCTTTCTTCCCTTTGTTATCTGCGTCGTGTGCGAGGAGCTGAAGAACCCCGAATGTTCAATTCAGACATAGAATCCCATTCTGAGCACCACTTCCGGAGCCTTTGACCTCAAGACCTGATTTACAAGACAGTGGAAGGCTGACGCAGCCCCGAAACGCGGAAATACAAGCACGAAAGCCTGATCTCAAAGCCGTTGCATAATGCAGCGCCAGTCAGCCGATGGACGATTGGTGTTTGCGGCCTTAAGGGCCGATCATTTCCGGTCCGTCCCTCTTTTGGAGCTGGCAGCAGGGGTGCTTCAAAAAACCAGGAGAGGATGGTCATCTGTGAGTAGCAAACTACTGTTCTAGCACTCCGGTCGTAGTGATCGGCACAAACAGCCAGAGTTTTCAGCTCATCGAGCTGTTGCATTGCGCATTTCAAACCGCTTTTTTAATGCCAATCACTGGAACCACCTGTACCGTCCACGACTCTACTCCAAGCTGAAAGTTAACAAAAGCTATGAATCGTGTTAGGCGTTGACCCCTCCAATCATACGTGGGCGTGTTCTTGACCACAGCATATTCCGTCATTCTGAAAACAACGCAATCTGCTTATGATGAAGCCCACTCACTCAACTTTAGGGAAACTGTTCTAATCTGCAACAGTGATGGAGGTTACAAATTCTAATGAGTTAGCCTCTGGATAGAGGTGCTTTCCAAAATTCCCCCAACAAGCCCAGGCAATATTTGATCACTGCAGCACCTCCTATAAAGCTTGCACTACATGCACCCATCCTCCGCATTACGCAGTCTGAAAATGGTTCGCAAGAACGCATTAAGTCAATCTATAGCTAGCTAATGACGTTGGGAATAAACATTATTATTATTATGTCAAAAATTTAAAAAAAATTATACGGTTGTCCTGCTGTGGATGAAAATTCCTTCAAAGAACTAGGTGTTTTGTCACTCTTGTCCGATTACTTTAAGGGCAAGTGATCGCCAAGGCAGTAGAACTTCATAGCTTTATATGCAGGCGGTCAACTGCAGAGAAACCTAACTTGGAAAGACTTCCCAAGCCCTACGGGGCGCCAAGACTCTACCTGTTCAATAAGACAGCCACGAGCGTAAATCAGAAAATATCTTGTAGTGGAGGTTAGTATTACACACAGAGCAACCCCAACAGCACGAAAAATTACCATTATTTATATGCTCACCAGTGTTCGACCTGGATTTCGTTATTATCTTAGGTGATTCAACCGAGCAGATAAATCCAGAAACGGCAAAAGTCACCTGGTGAATTCTGTGTCAGCACAACTATGTACTTTGTTTTGTGATTCCGCAGCACCTCAGGCCATAAAATAATCAAAACGTACACAGAATTTTACATGTATCCGTTTACGTTCTTGCTTTTACGACAAACGAGGGGACTATAAATGGATTTTTGGCAGGAACGATTCCAGGGGCTATACAGCGTTCACTATGCTTATTGTTCGGCCCGAATGTTATTGTTTTCCCTTAACAGTCACGCTCTTTTTTCTCCCCCAGGTTATCGTCGAGGTGTACGCGGTTCTACGCAGCTAGTGCAGACATGTGGCGAGTGATTTGTGAAGGCCTTCGATAAGTTGGCGTAAACACACATCTAGATGCCGCAGAGCCACCCATCTTTTTAGCGGAGGCAGAATCCAGGCTATCGTGCCTCTTCCCAAGTCCAAAGTGGAAGCATTCAAGTGAAGCACCGTTTTTTCTGTCGGTCCTCCAAGACCGCCAAGGAAGAGAATTGTCCAAGAGTGGTTATTGCATGTTCCTCCTACCATAAGCCAGCCAGAGTTGAATGCACCAAAAATTTAGAGTGCGCTGTCAGGGTCAAGGTATCTCGGCTTTTTTTAGTTTATTCGTACTGAGTAGATAAATAGCCTCGGCGTAGCATGTAGTTGAACACAAGCTGAAAGCGCACACCCTGGCGTTTCGGTAGACTGGTACACAAGAATGCCAACTTGTGTGTGAAAATGCCGCTAAGAAGCGGAAATTTGCGCCGCCGCGCCGCCTAATAATGAATGAATTGCACATCTCAGCATAAATACCTCAAGTATGACATCCGCTATGGGGCTGTCCAAAAACCAAAGTATGTCAAGCCAATGATAGCACGGCACTACCATACCCAGTTTGATAGCACACCTGCAAATGTTCCCATCCTACTCTAGACCATACCCTCCCGCTGACTCGTTCCATTAACTGAAAGTACGAACAAACTCTTCACCTACCCCCAGCCGCGTCCAGGATGCATCCATTCTAATCTGCTGACCTGTTTTTGGGACTTAACCATTTCTGTGGACGTTTAGTCCGTGCGCTCTACAATAATCTTCAATAATTTTCTGTACAGTTCGTGTTCCGGCTTGTGTGTTGTCACCAACTCACTCTTCCAAAGAACTGGTACAATTGATACCATTAAAACGGCGACACCAGTGGGTCTCTATGGTTTCACTGTACACCATGATACTGAGATTCTTGCTACCATTTATCCGCATTACATATTCCTCCACTTCATCATCCCCACTTACGCCTTTTGTGACGCTGGCCATAAGCCCGACAGTCTAAGGCCGCGAGGCCTCAGTGGTGGTTTTGGGTTTTGGCTCAAACTGACCGGCTGTATTACGCCAACTCTCCTGTTCCACCATATCTGTTGTTCCGGTTCCTCATTTTCTGCAATTTGCTCTCTTCTTCTCATGTGTCAGGCAGGATGCCTCTTGTTTTGTCCTCATTCGTTTTGTTTTTGACCACCACCTTCAAATTTTAACGATCTGACCTTGCTTCAGCTAGATATCCCCAAAAAAGTTAGCAGTAACTGTGCCTCCCTGCCTGTGCCGGTTTATGGGTGACCACGTCTACATCGGATAACGCCCACTGTTTTTGACACTGCCCCTTTTCCGTGCAATCCACTGCACTCACAAATTTCGCCAGTCATGCTTTATTCTGGCCGTAACATTATGATCATGCCTGACGGTATGCCACCCACCAGATGGGACTAAACACTATTATTATTAATACACCCTAAATAGATTATTAGTTCAGTGATTCCGCCATGGCAAGGAAGCACAGATATCCGTTAACGAGAAGACCGTGAAAGTCGGATAGTCTGTCCCACAAATGAACAATTTTGTGAGCAAAAAAAGTGAACTACTGTGACAAAAGCAGCAATATCTTTTCTACCAACTCCAGTCAAAAATTGGCCTGATACGGCAAGCTTAGGTTAGCATTTCAGGACTGGTCGCATATGCAGAGTTCAGCTAGGGGGAAAGCCAGATTTCAAAAACCCACCTAAATGCATGGGGCGCTAACAATACATGTTGAAATAACGCAACAGGCGCTTTGAGATGACGCGCACAAAGTCCCTTGCTAGGATTTTATTCGGTATTTCCATAGTACGTGCACACAATATTACATAACATCGCAAGACCAAAACAATCTGACCAAAGTAATGTTGAGCTCCGGTAATGGGAACAAAATTTCGGAATCAATTTACTTCGTAAGTTGTCTGCAAGCATTTGGCGGGAGAAAAGCCGGTGTAGGTTACTATACAACGCTGTGCAACACGGAACAGCTAAGCAGTCCTTTAGCTAAATATGGCAAATCCTGCACCATACTGTGCCACCAAAATCAAGTTAAAAATGTAGTTTCTAGGTTGAACCAGCTCAAGTGACTACGGACACTTACATTGGCCAAGTGGCTCACGGAACATGTGCTGCCCAAAGAGTCTGCTGCTTGCCTATGACAGAATTAGTTTGCAAGGAGGGCCAAGTCAGTCGACAAAAGGGACTGTTTTGTGGGCCACGGCCATTAGGGGTAAGGATTCGAACTGGAGTTCAAGGGATGACTGCAAGATAGATGAGTGTAGAACATCGCTTAGAGCAGCTTTATGATGGTCCGCAATCTTTAAGCTTTTAATTGGAATAATCCCTAACCATGTATGAGTAAAATGTTAGAAGACTAGGCCTTAAGGTCTTTTGGCCTTGATCAAGTTTGACAGCCAGTAGTCAACCGGCTAAAATTTTCTCTGGCGACCGAAACTTAATACTCCACACCGAATCTCACCTCTTACAGTGATTATTATCCCCCATGGCAACTGGTTCCCGTGGTTGACCATTGGTGAGGAAAAAAAGCCGCTCCGACTTCATGTCTTGGATTGTTCACTCCAAGACGTAGATGAGCTTGGGGTTTGGGCGGTGTGTTTCCGGACAGCTAAGTGGTTAAAACTGGCTCTTTTAGGTCTTAGTAATGTGAGCGTATACCAAGACTGGACACACATGGGGAACGCTGAAAGGGCTTTTTTGAATCAGAGATTCTGTATTCGTAGTACAAAATGGCGGCGAAAGCGACCGGCCGAGTTTTATCGAAAGTGCTGCATAGAAAGGAAATAAAGTAAACAGGCCTAAACGCTGCTTTTTAATGTTGCACTACTGGAATGGAACACTCCAAATAAAACACAACTCAAATCCTTTTGGGATAAGTGAGTGCGGAATAATCTTATTTGGGGTAGAGGCTGTTATAGGCGTTAGGAGCATGGATTAAAATGTTCGCCTAGTAAATACCATTGAGCCCTTCCCTCTGTTGAGCAATTTACCATGTTTAACAACGTTTGGAAGCGTATTTGCTGCTTAATTCCGGTCTTCCTCTGGCGACTGGACTAAAAGGAGACGAGGAAAACATATAATTGACTTAATAATGATATGTATTCCCAGCTAATGGGTGGCATAACATCAGGCATTATCATACAGTTACGGTCAGAATAAAGCACTACTGGAGGATTTGCGGGTACCGGGGATTGCTCGGATAAAAGGACAGTGTCATAAACAGCGGGCAAACTCCTATGTAAATTTGGTCATGGCTAAACCTTCATGGGGAAGGCAACACAGTTACCAGGATTTTATCTTACTTTCGGGGGAACATATCGTGCTGAGACCAGATCGTTAAGATTTGAAGGTGGCGGGCAAAAACAGAACGAGGGAGGGCAAAAAAGAGGCATCCTGCCCGGCACACGATAAGGAAACTTTAAATTTCGAAACATGAGGAACCAGAACAACAAAGCTGGTGAGGTAGCAGGATTGCCACGATCTGGCCGGTCAAGTTGAACCACCTATGAGATTTTTCGCCTTTGGATCGTTGGGCTTATGGACTTGGTCACAAAAAGCGTAGGTGGGGATGATGAAGTACAGGAATTAGCAGTACGGATAAATGGTAGCAGGAATCTCATAGTCACGGTGTACACCGACACTGTAGAGACTCACAAGTGCCACTGTTGGAGTGGAGTCGGGTGTAAAAGTTCCTTGGGAGAGGGAGTTGGTGCTAACACACAAGACGGAAAGCAAACTGTACAGAAAATGACTGACTTTTTAGGGAGCATAGAATGAAAGTCAGCGAGATGTTTACACCCAAACGGAAGGTTCGGCAGATTAGAATGAACGCGTCCTGGAGGCGGCTGGGGCCGCGTGAAAAGTTTGTTCGCGGTTATAGGTAAGGGATCGGGTGGGCGAGAGGGCATCGTCAAAAGTATGAAGTAAATGGTAGTGGTAATGCTATCAAACTGGGTATGGCAGTGCCGTACCATCATCGCACTGACATAATCCGGTTTCTGGACAACCCAGTGAGAGACGTCATGTTTGAGGTGATTGAGCTGGGATGTGCAATGCTGTGGGCAGCGGGCTTTTTTGAGTTAGCCCATGAAATCCGCAGATGCAGAACAAGGCCAGTGTTAGATCGCAGGTATTTTTTGGTCCGGACAGGGATCCCTTCGGGTGGAAAGCACAGATGAGGTGGAGTGGTTAACAGCCAAACAGGGCGTCCGAATCAGGTGTAGCCGAAGTTCGAAGCTTGGGAACAAGAGGAAATGGGATGAGATCAGTAAGGCCTGATGAGTCTTAGGAGGCGTTAGGTAGGATGAAGTCCAAAAATAGAGGGAAAGCTGAACGTTCACCACGGTTAGGGTGGTGACAGCAAGTGATTAAACGAGACAGGATACGGTAGATTTGTACTTAGTAGCCTAGCGATCAAAGACTATGCTTGCAACTGTAAGCTGTTGTAGTACCAGAAACAGAAAAAACATCATAAGTACGCAAAGGGGTGCTGTGATAAGCGAAATCATACCCAAGGACTGACTGGAGTGGAACCTCCGAAATGGTTGACCAGATTTTCCGTGGGTTATTCCGTGAGTTGGACAATACCATAATCTAGGAGGGAAAGTGAATGTAAAAGTAATGGTCGCCAGTCCCCGAAGCACTGCTATCAGCTTCAGTTAACGAGCGGTGCATGGCGAAAAAGCCTTTGGGTTCTAGTCTGGTATACTGGTAGTGTAGGGTTTAGGAATCTTATTGCGTAAATATTATTCATTTTTCTGTATCCACTTCCGGGAGCGGTGGGTAGGTGTGTGTGTTTTGTTTGGTTAACGATGTGAGCTTTGGTGCGGTGCAACTCAAGTATGACGAAGGCAGTGTAAACCGTGGGCATCGCAGGACGCCTTCAGGCTATCCCATGTATGTTTTTTTAAAGAATTTATTTGAAAGAGGAGAGTTCAGCTTTTTACCGTCTGTTGTTTATGACGTTGCCAGATGATCGACACAAACGGGACGAGTCCACCACCAGCAGCAACAAACAGAAAACAACAGTGTTCTTTTATGGATTTCCTGAATTAAAGGCCAGATTCAAAACTACCGGCGATGGACGATGCACCCGTGCTACTGGAGGGGTGGAGAATATACGAACGCAACATGGTTCAACGTAACAGGGTGACCCACCTGCAGGGCGAACCCGCCCACCAAATGAGGTTTTCATCCCTCGTGCATGCTACCAGATCTGCAAAGCGGAAACCCACCAAGCAGTCATAAATGCAGCCTGCTCAATAATAAAGTACTTCGGCTACCAGATCTTTTTCCGGTCGGGGGAAAGCTTGGCCAGTAAGACAGCTCAGTCAATTCGGAAAGGCAAACAGCAAACAGACACTGGTAAAGGCAGGTCGCAGAGGAGGAGGCAAGTGAAAGTGACCCTATCAATCCGACAGTGGGAATGGAATGGTGATATTTAGAGCGAGTGAACTGTGGCTAAACGGTGACTGAGCGTTGGTGTGAGCTACCATGTCAAGCAGAGGCGTACCGCGGTGTTGTACGTAAGTGTTTGGTGGGCTGTGGAGCACACCATCAGATGAACTATATATATTGCTATATAATGCCCTTTAGTATTGAAAAACCACTGAATTCGGTTTGGTTTGTGTTAGTTAGAGCTGGGCCAAACACAGCACTAGTCATTAGACAGAGCTGATAGCGTGATCCAGGATAGGGACTTGGCTAGTACAAGGTACAAGGCGTCTGGAAGAAAAAACTGGCCAGTGGCACAACACATTCAGATCAAGCAGGCGTTTACCATACTGCAGTGGCTTGAAGCAAGTCAAGGGGCTAGCAGGATATAATACCGGGATATTATACTTGCCTACCAACTGAATCGCCTCTAAACTCAAATGTGCACTGGACCCGATTCATAGAGGCGATCGGGGTGGTTGGGAGTTAAGTAAGGTGGCAGCAGTTTCGCAAGTAATTAAGTTATCCACGGACTGCGAACAAGTATAATGGTGCACGTCGTTTAGCAGCTGCTCAGAAAAACTGTTCCAGATGCGAGCATAGTAAACTAGAAAGAAGTAGTCGCGTAGGTCAGTACGAGGTGGGGGGCACATTAAGGGATTGCCGGAGTTACGTAATCCATAGCGAATATGAGAATTACCGTTTGGCCAAGCCTCTGCTGTAAAGGTATTTTTGTGCAGCAGACGGTGTAAGAGAGTTGGATTCAGCTTAAACCGTCCGAGCCATAGTGGCTCAAGACCTGCAATTTGACGGCGGGAGCGGCAGGAGGGAGGGTTGGACTGTGGAAACAACCTTTTCGAAAGCTTTTGGATATCCAAGTAAACCATTACAGTGGGGTGCCCAGCGTCGTAGGCTGCCATGGTGGTCTCAAAGAAGTAAAGTTGGCAGCTGCTGACTGATCGCTGAGACAGGAATACGTACTGTCGGTCATCTATGACATTTGTAGCCAGCAGGAACTTGGTTAATGAGTCTTTAACCAGACTTTCAAAGGTTCTCAATAAAAGGGAGGTAGGGTGGATCCCCCTGTAGTTGGATTTGAAATGCGGGCGGACTATAGATTTTTGCCACTGGGAGGGGACGATTCCGCAGCTCATTGAGTGGGTAAAAAGATTTAGGACAAGGATTCCGATATCTTGACCGCTTTGTTTCAAAACTCTGGGTGAAAGGCCATCGGCCCCCAGCCCAATCGAGCCCTTAGAGTTTAGAAAATGGGCAGAGACATCAGCTAGGGAGATGGTTACGTTCTGAGAGACGGGTAGCTACCCTGAACTATTGGAGTTTTTACATATGCGGCAGGGGGAATGTGTGTGAAGTTGAGGGACGGAGCAAGTAGCAGCTAGCGACGTGAGCGTTCAGATGGTCTGCTTCACCGACAGCAGCAGTGATAGGGCAACGTTCGGTGGAATGCAAACTAACAACCGGGTGACTGTTTGGGGTACAACGCCCACGGAACAGTCGGCTGAGTAACTTGGAGTAAGAAAGGGTTCTGAGGACGGTGCTCTCGTCTCAGCGTTCGAGAGAAACCCACAGGGACACTCTGTCAGTTGAGAGCTTTCTCATGAGAACTGTTAATGAGAAATCGTTGGATTTCCGATATTCTCGCTAGCTCGATGTGTTTTTTATCCAAGGGATTTAGTAACTTATCGTAGCGAGAGATACTAGGATGAAAACGTTTTATGGGAGAAACAAGGTGAAGAGCAGTTAATAAGTTTTGGTAGATGTCATAAACGCGCTGTGTGTTTCTCGAGAGGAAGAATTCGCCCCAGTCCCGGGAAACCAGCACAGATGAAAAAGCGTGTAAAACGTCTGGAGAGAAGAGTTGAAACAAGGAGGGACTCGGAGGAGCAGTTTGGCTATAACTGGCTGCGTCGCAAGAAACGACACAGCGATCAATTCCTGAGAAGAGTGGACGAACTTCAGCTCTAGCTAGATGACCATCGTTTGAGAATATTAGGTCTAGGGTATGTAATCTACGAGTGGGGCTACGTACAATTTGGGACCAACCCTCCACACTAAGTTGGGCAAGCAGCGAGGCGTAACGAGTAGGGCCCGTAGTTGGAGACCAGGAAATATCCGGTAGGTTGAAATCACCCGGCACCAATTTAGACGAATGAGGAAGGGAATGTGCAGTACTACACCGGAAGTTCACCTAAGCCAAATCAACCAAGCTGTGATCAGTCAAATTGGCGAACCAGGCGGCAGAGCATTTGGGTAATATCCACCACGGCGTTCAGGAAGACCATGCGGTGTAAGTTAGGTCTGAAGAGGAATGCCTATAATGCTACATGACCACGGCTTAAGAAAGGGCTCTTTTAGTTATGCTGTACACTGCCTTGATTTACAGGTTTTCGAAGTTGTAGGAATGGTGGTAGAACAAAAGCCAAACGAGAAAAAAACATAAGTCACCGGAGCGAGCAGGTGGAAGAGAAAGATGTTTTCTGATTTGGAATGGGACGTCAAGACCACTGGCCTGTGACACAATGCCCATGTGATCCAGAAACGGAAAGTTACGTGGCTACCTCAGGTAGCAAGGTAGCAAAACATACTGTCCCACAGGAACGTAAACAGCCAGCGCGCGTTTACATGAGCCGCAAACTGATAAACTGTCACATTCCCCTGTACCTTTTCTGTCCAAGGAGGAGTACCCCAGCCAGCCGATGAGTTGCAGGCAGGGGGAGGCAGTCCAGTAAGAGAGCCAAGCTGTGCTGTTGTGCACAACAACGCTGACCCAGCTAGTCATGTAAGTAGCAGTAGTAGTAGTTTACGAGGGAAGGAGTTAGTAACGGGAAATGCAAAATGGCGTAAGGTTCTGTTGCTCGACGACAGGGGCCAAATCTACTCCTTGGTGTGCGCTATTTCGAACATCCATGTAATAATATCTGCTCGAAAGAGGAAGCCAGTATTATTGTGAAGTTTTGAAGTGATGTGGGCTAGAGGACGTATACCACATGCCACAAAAATGACACTCCTCCTACTCAACTGGAAAAGTCGCCGCGCGCTGGACGCACAATGCATTTTCCTGCAAAACCTTTGTGGGTGGAATGAAACTTTTTACGTCAAAGTGTGGCATTTCGTTGCATATGTGCTCAGACCAAAAATCACACTAATCTGCTTTCATTTTTACGCAATTTGTTTTAATTGATCTCTGTTCGAAATTTTTGGCGCACGTTTGACTTTGAACTTGCAGTGCTATGGCTTCAGAAGTGGCTTCCCACGCGTTTGTTGAGAAATTTGGGGCTGTATCCTTTTCATCCTTCACGGCATTTGAGAAGGCGTTAAATCAATACATGAAGGATAATTATGTTGTATTTGTGCGTTCCTCCAGTAATCGGAGCACCAACGCTGTTCTGCGTTACGAATGGATTTACTACAAATGCAGCAGACGACCTCCAAGACCGACGGAAAGTCGGGGAATCCGGAGAAGCTAGTAAGCTGAGCCTGTTTTGTATATAAAAAACAGTACTCGAAGTACCGGCTGTCCAGTTAGGTTTTGTCTACGGAGGCAAAGAAACCACCTAACGGTCACCTCTTATTTTCTTGAACACAATCATAAGCTGTCAAAATTTTTGTACGATCGCCTTCCGATTAATCGACGGCTAACGGAAGACGAGTTGGGCACGTGCAGGGCCCTTCTGAAATATGGAACGCCGTCGTGTGAGGTGCGGCAGTTTGTGGCCGATGAATTCGGCAAGATCCTTACTACTAAGGATATATACAACTACCGCCAGAAGTGTCGACCGGCTATGTTGAGTAGGTGCCGCATAGTTGCGTTTTATTGTGGCAGATGATATGCCTTCGGTCCTGGCTAAACTTCGGGAGACCGGACGCGTGCTTGTGTGGCAATCAGAGGAGGGTCATTATAGCCACATATGTTTCTCCCGATGGCAGCAGATAGCGTTGTTCCGACGCTTTCCAGATGTCGTTAATGTAGACGGAACGAACGGAACAAACCGTTTCGGGTGAGTTTTTTATAGTACCTATTATTTGGCCTTTAGATACAAGCTGTATACTTTCCTGATAACGGACGGCATGGGTACCGGTCGTCCGGTTATGTATGCTTTCGTGGAGAGTGAACAGTTTGCTCCTATGCGTAAACTGTTTGACCTATTCAAGGAAATGATGGGAGAGCAGTATGCAGTTAGGACTTTCGTTATGGACAAGCTGGCGGCGCAAATGCGTGCTGCAAGAGTAGTGTTCGGCTGTGATATAATGCTGTGCTATTTTCATGTCAGAAAAGCTATCAGGAAGCACGTATGTATCATGTTATAACCATTTATTTATGGTCATAGGCACACTCTGCAAACAGCCGGCACATATTCCACCGCATGGCACGCCTGGACAACGCCGTACAGTAGGTTTTTGTTTATCGTAATACAGGCACACAGATTCCGCCAAGATCTGCAAATACTGCGCCGCACTGATCCACGATTTCTATCTTATCTAACTGCTCGCTGGCTGTACATTACCCGAAAATGGGCCGTACACGCACAGTCCGGAATGGTCCACTTTGGTAATGTGACTAACAACCGCCTGGAGAATGCTAACGGCCGCCTCAAAGACCGCGTTCACCACTCCGACACACTGGAGCATGCCATACAAAAGGTGTCCCGGCACGCCGAGTGGCTCATGCGAGAGTTCGAGATGCATACGTCGTATCATTGTGACCGACGGCAGATATTGGAGGGTGACAGCTACGTTCTGAACGTGGTTTGTCGAATGACGACGTATGCCTGTTCTCTCGTTTTGAGGCACTTGGGGCCGCGACCACCAAGGCTGCACTATGATGGTATTGGAACAAACAAGGTGAGGTTAACCTACGTTAACTAATTTATAGTTTGTGGTGCAAACACCCAGGTGCACGCAGACGGTTGACACCGGTGCTGGAGAATGCACATGCCCCTTTTACCAGGCGATGTGGCTTCCCTGCATACATCTATTCTCTGTATTTAGAGATCAGTCGGTTCCAAGCAGTAAGAAATATTTTTCATAGATTTATTTTTAGCTTGCTTCCCAATCCACCAACGGTGGCTGTCGGATTACAACCTACCAGAACAAGGTGTACCCCTTACACTTGTTCCCAAACAACCGCCGACAGTTTTGGACGGCCTTCGTAAACAACTGAACAGAGTGATGGATAGGATTCAGAAGCTGGAACCCAGGAGGGCCACAGCCATCTTTAAGCAATTCATTGCTCAGGGGCATATCCTGCTGCGACAAGGCTCAAAGTCTGCAACCGATGGCCTGCCGTCGGCGGTCGAGGATACTGCACCTCAACCGAGATGGCGGTCTAGGGACACCGACTTGGGCCTTTGTGTGCTCTGTGACCGGCCGACTACTATTAGTGACCGCTGGTGTCCAACCGATCGTGTATCATATCACGTCGATTGTTGCGATGGCGAACCTTGCCCGCTGTGCGGTGATGCTCTTCAGTCTTGTCCCAAAGGTAAGTCCACGGAAGCATTATTCACTTTCCGTTCTTAGCCCCCGGCCCGTCCAGAAAACGCAAAGGTGAGCCTGCAACCCGGTCCACCAAGAGGCCGTCTTATGATGTTGATCTGGACCGATGCACAGAAACCCAGCACAGCGTGTCCCGAAAATCTGTGTGTGTCCGCGTTTTCGGGTCCAAGGAGGAACTGCTAGACAGCCGTGAGTAAATATCTGACTACTACGACTAACGCTTTAGAGCGCCAGCTAGAAGAACGGGACGAAGATGATTTCATTTAAATTCTGTTAATGAGATATCATGTAAGTTTCGTATTTATTGATGGATACAGTAAGTAGGCATGGGAAATAGCCGCTGAAGATGGCACTGTGCTAACAAGCCTCTACGAAATTATAGCCGCCAAAGTGCTCCCATTTTAAGGTAAGTATTCCTTCCAGTTTTGCAGCCGCGTGTCTCATGGTGATGTTTCGATAACGTAACTTATATCTTCCTCCTTTCAGGACGTCAATGGCCAAATGAACGATCCGCACGAAGACGTCAATGCGCCTCCCGACAGGATATATGTACACGTCCAATGACCAATACAACTAAACTTTTTATGTCATCCATTTTGGACCTTTTCCCCGGTAGAGATGGACGGGCGCGCTCCGGCCAGCTGCTTAGGCATCGTGGACCCCTAGCCGCATGTTAGTCGTGTGCGTCAGCTATGTTCGTTCAGCTGTCCGCTATGATCGAAGTAGGTTCCATGTGGCTAGTTGATTAGGCATCGTGGACCCCTAGCCGCATGTTAGTCGTGTGCGTCAGCTATGTTCGTTCAGCTGTCCGCTATGATCGAAGTAGGTTCCATGTGGCTAATTGATTAGGCATCGTGGACCCCTAGCCGCATGTTAGTCGTGTGCGTCAGCTATGTTCGTTCAGCTGTCCGCTATGATCGAAGTAGGTTCCATGGGGCTAATTGATCAACGTCATGATCTTTCTCGCATAATTTGCAAGCTATGTTGGAACTCGCTGGTGTTTGGGAAAAGTCTCCAACGATTTATCGCCGATATTGATCGCGGTGTATGCAGGTTGCACTGGTAACAGTAATTATCGAGCAAAAATTGTCAACAGTAATAGCACCTTCGCATATTTCGCGTCCACAATGGCCATGTAGATTCTAGTATGTTCAGAAAATTATATCAGCTTCAAAAGTATCTTAAAAAACTGTCCACTGTAAGTGGGTCATCTTTTTCCACTATTCGCGATTTCTTATCACATTAGGTAACGTATTCACAGTCCGCAGTGTTTATTGACCTTGAAGATTCGCACACTTAAACAAATCATTAATGTAGGTAGGTAGGCATAATGCATGTACATGTACATTATACATAGACATTCTACATTATGAAGTGGCAACCCTGAAAACGTCGTAGCTTTCGAGAAATCGATTCCATTGTGCGAATAGCCAGCGGCGGAAAAGTCTGCAACCGACTGGGCAGTCATAGTCTCGAAAGGGCTCGGCAAACACATGGCGACTATACAGCTGGACAACGTTTTGCTTGGCCAGTTATAAAGCCATCAATTGTTTACCAGGCCACCCTTGAAAGACCCTCAGTTCACATTTTGGAGGCTTAAAGCTTGAAAGGTTGGGGTACTTATTTGGGAGTTCTAACGGGACTACTAATGGGATTCTACCAGCTGTGTAGCTGGTTGGGTCGAACAGGACTGAAAGACCAAATGGCGCATAAATATGCCGGAAATCAGTAGTTAAGCTTCAGTTTCAGTGGTTGAAAAGGAGGCTGGTACAGATAGGTGAAGGCCATAAATGAAGAATTAAACGAAGGGTACGGATGCCACCTACTCAGTTTCGATGGGGGCAAGACCGCCAGGGGACGGCTTATGGTCTGCAGGTTTCCCATAGTAGCAGCTGTAGTAATTGTACCCTAATGGGGTCGGCGCACTAAACCACCTGGTACTGATTGGGTAGCCCTGCTTGTCAACAGTAATCATCTGGCGCCTCCGCACTAGGGTTCAGTTGGTACACAGAAGAGAATCTCGGGACCCACGTTTGAGGACTGCGACAGATGCTGCAATTTGCAAGCTGGCTTGGTAGCCCGCCGCTGAGTTTACGTCCATGAAAGAGTTGGCACAAACGTAGTCGCCCAGTTTGCCTGCATCGGTTTTTCTCACCTTTTTTCGACAAAAATTAGCCTCAGTCAATACCGCCGGAGGGCACACACCACCCAACATGATGAAAAGAACATTTCCAGTGAAGGATTCTGATGTCCATTGGTCCCAACAAGAGTCACAATCATTGTTGCGCCTGGCTATTCCTTTTGTGACACTCAAACCGCGCTGCTCATGAGATTGGAGCAATGTGTTCCTGGTCGATCGGCTATCACATTCAAAACCAAGTTACCTGTTCTTAACTGGCAAGCACAACTGGACAAATTATCATCTAGTGGCCGTGTTCAAGCCACCCGTCAACCAGCTGCCCATTCGTTAGAACATGAAGGTTCAAACAAGGCGTGGATTGCGCCGTATCACTCTTGGAATCTCATCATTACGGTTTGCTGTCTAGTGCTGACCTTCTAGCATTTGCCAGGAGGTTGCAGTCTGGCATCATGACATCGGAGCGATTCCTGTCACTTCTAGACCTCCAAGCCTCAAAGACATTTCTACATATGTGGAATTCTGTCTCCAGATGCCCGCTCCATCGCGTGCCGGTCGACCAAAGGCAGATCCACCGGGCCAGCTATGCCGTCATCTAGACCCTAAACCACCAAAAACAGAAATACGCAGCTAATGATGTACTTGCTGAGTCGTGGAAAGATATATACAAGGGTATGTGCGGCCTGCCACTTTATGCTAACCAGAATGCTTCGCTGGTTGAATGTCAATGCCCTCTCTGAGTGTTTCAACTTACTCCTATTATCTGGCGGCTGTCCGCCGCATTCGTGTCGTGCCCGTATCACTCTAGTCACGGATGTTTTAAACCCGACTACACCGAACCAACTGGGACCGATCTCCGTATCATCTATTCCTGTTTGGTTCTTTCATAAAATGCTTGCAGGTTGCCTGAGCCGTAGGCTGCAATTGCCATCACCCCGGTTTGCATTTCCACATTGAGACGATTGTTTTGAGGCCACACTGCTGTTAGATGCCCTGCTTCGCCTCTCTTCGGCGACTGCTTCTAACCTCAGCATAGCGTGTGCTGATATCTCGAAAGTGTTTTATTCGGGTTCGCATGATGGCCGTCAGTTCTAACGAGGCGTTCGGAGCACCATCATTCTCATTTTTATATAACGCACAGACCTATGAGAATTCCACAACAGTTTCCTCCAGTACGGCTTCACTGCCACAGAAGTGTGAGGTGGGGAGATTCTCTCTCCACAATATTATTCACCTCTGCAGTGGATGAGGCTCTAAGATTGTCGGTGAGGCAACAAGGATGTCAGTTCCATAACATTAGTTGGTGGTTCTACCTACGCTAATGACTGGGTCGTGTGTGCAGAAAGTCAGGCTCACCTTAAATAGAATCTTAAAGCCGCTGCGATTGAGCTAGTAAGAATCCGTGTGACAATCACCGCCAACAAAATAAGAGTTATGGTGATTTATGGGGACCGAAAACATCGGGCGACCGCGGCCACATTTGGACATTTTTGCTTCGTTGCGACAGACACCGTGGCACATTTAGACGTCCCCTTAAATTTCAAGGGAAAAGGAGTCAGCAACCACTGACAGAAATTGCTCAAACTGCTCGATAAACTGACGCGTTCTCCGTTGAAGCTGCATCAAAAAATGGAACACCACAAAAAACAACTTGATATCGAGTCTGATATATTCGCTCGTGCGATATACAAAACTCGACAGGAGATACCCGTCCACAACAAATGGTCCACTTGGGCTATAAAAATGGAAACCTGATGGGCAAAACAGCCAACGTGAGACAGTCACGCGTGCATAAGGTTGGTCACAAAATAGCTAGATGACCTCAAGGGCAAATGAGTGAAGTGGCTGCAGCGAACAAGCGCCAGTTCATACAGACGCACTAAACACAAAAGTGGAGCGGTGATTACAAATGGGGACTGGAAACGTGGTGAATTTCAAATGTCAAAGTAATGGACGATGCAGCAACACCAAGCTGGAGCACACGCTTGCACACATCTCTGGTTACATTTGACACTTTGGGACTAAGAAGGCCAAACGGAGTACCAAATATACATTGCTCGTATGTGGGTGTACTCCCAAATTTCATCTGTATCCTTGTTTAGTTGTGGACACACAGTTCGCGAGGAGGTAGGGGATTACAGCGACCTCGGGTGCCGTGAAAGGAATGCAAAAAAATGGAGGTTGTCCGAAAATCGATAACAGGGTGGCAGTCACATCAATCAAACAGCGGCATCTTACGTCAACAGTAAAGCGGAAATGAGAATGTTGTTTAAAGAGTAGCTGTGTTTATATCGGCTACCTGGAACATCAGTCAAAACATATGGAGCAGACTAAAGTGTCAGTGACTTCTCACTGAAAGTAGCGGTATATCAATAATTGGTTGCTTGCAGAATGGGGACTTGTCCGGTGTTTTGATTTAGGAGGAAACGCACTAACCTCTGCTCCGATATCAACAGAAAAGTGGGCCACTCAATCCATCAGCTACGTAAAATATGTGCCTGGTGCGCGTCCGGCCAGTTATAGTCCTCTCTTCCACCTTCTGGTCCAATAGTTAAACTGCGACGGGGTTCTAACAACGATTTTGTAAATATTTTCACACTTTTCTGGTCTAGGGAGAGTGTGTTGATGAAAGCGCCAGCTATTTTTGTTTCTGAGTGAAGAATGCGTGCGTTCATGAACCCTGTTTATCTAAATCATCCAAAAATCTTTGGAAAACCTGTAGAAACGGGCTGTTAACCGAGCCGAGGCAAGGAGAAATGTCGTCAGCTGGTTTAAACCTTACGATCCACGGGTTGAAGATGTTGCTTGCTCAATTTACTGACGTAACTTACCAATCTCTCCAAGGGATGATTCTTCACGCAACCGTAAAAAGACTGGACACCGAGGTGAGCAGTGTATTCAACCGCATCTGTGTGAATATAACTTCAGCTAGCGTTCCATCACTCGATGAGCTGCTTATATGGCGGAAAAGCTGAGAATAGACACGGTCTCCGAGGTCAACGGTCACGAGGGGATCAAGCAACATCGTAGCATTGGAGTCACCCGTTTTCGAAACTACATCATTTCGCAGGGAGTACACATCAACCACCACTGAAACTGCAGGATCTAAAGGATTTACGGCACAGGTGAACATACCTGAAGAGGACATGAGTCCCGTAGTAGAAAAGCCGTCTTTACCTGGCAAAAAACAAACCCTAGGTATGCGAACATCTAATTCTGGCGAGCCAAGAATTATGAAATCCCCCCCACTATCCCGCGGAATGATACAAAAAGTTGCCTCGTAACCTCCCATTCATCATTGGCCTGATATCCCCAATATAAGCTTTGGAACACTGATCTCGGATCCACCAAAAACATTACATTTCCATTTACTACCAATAGCTGATGGCTTCTTCCAACAGGAAGCGAACTGAAAATCACGGAATGACGGACTGCACCGAACTGGAATCAAAGATGACGATGGGTGTACCATAGAATACTTGGTTTGCTGTAGAGTAGAATGTCGGCAGCTTAGTAGGGTAGATAGTCGTCGGGTTGTTCGCTGAGCTGGGCAACTTGATTGCAACGCACTGATGATGTCACCTTAGTTGGCGACGCAATGTTTGCGATCAAATTGCCCAGCTCAGCGAAAAAACTGATGACCAATTCTCGGTTTTTTTATTAACCTGTAATGAAAACGTACGCTCACGAGCAAGGTACACAAGCCAAAAGCCGATGTTCCTTGTGCACATGCAAACTTGTCTTACCTATTACCTCCCCCCAGATATCCATGTCCATTTCTCCCCGAGCTTTTTTATATGGCCCCACCTAGTTCCAGGCTTCAGCTCACGGTTTAACAAGTCCAGAACTGCATCTTAGCTAACCTGCTGTGTAGTAGGAATCACGTTATACCAACCGCCTACCATAAGAGATGGCCGACTCCATTGCTTTCAGCCATTCACCTCAGAAACAAGCGAAACAAAGGGCAGTGTCTAGATGCCTCGTGTACACAACTGTCGGACTTACTGTACATCCATAGACTGTCCACGGGTGAATCGAGGCTTGAATAGTGAACAGCGATCTACCAACGCCTTCCACTGTTGCGGAGACCAGTTTGGTCTGAAATTACCCTTGGTTTGAACTGAGTAGTGTGCGAGCTTGTTTAAATGCGCTAAAGGTGCGCTTTCTGTTGTGTCTCCATTTATGCCACCTGTAGACAACCCTAGGCTGATGAATGACTTGGACGGACAGCAAACATGCGATCAAATTGCAAACCCAGACGAAACGGGAGACAATATTGAGTCGCCAGATAGTTGTAGCGAAAAACCAACTAATGGTAGCGGTGATGTACCGGCGGACGAAGCTGATGATGACAGTCGGTAAGCTCTCGGTATAATGCCGAAATTGCGAAATTCCAGGAAACTGTTTGTTGGGGGACTGAGTAGGGAGACAACCGAAAGTGAGTTCAACGTCTGCTACTATATATTTTGAAGATGACTTGAGGGACTATTTTTCCCGATGGGGAAAAGTCACGCAGTGCATAATAAAATTGGACCGATTTACGGGTAATTCCCGAGGGTTCGGCTTCGTCACGATGGAAAGCGAAGATTGTGTTAGCAAAGTAAGTCCCTGTTCACATCTCCGAAGTTGTAGGTACTGTGTGTATCTGAGCACTGGCTGAACAACAAGAAAATAGACCCTAAGAAAGCAAAGCCTTCTAGGGAACCATTGAGGAAGGTTTTCGTTGGTGGCATTGATCCAGATGTTACTGAGGAGCAAATAAGGGAGTACTTTAGTTCTTTTGGCAAAGTTGAATCACTGGACCTGCCGTTCGATGCTCAGAAGGGACGGAGGAAACATTACATTTTCGTCAGCTTTGCAACGGAGGCGGCCGCCCGCAAAGCTATTGCGTTGGAACGGCAAGAGATCTTTGGACGACAGGTACTACATATAGCTTCCCTGACTATGCCTACTTTCAGTGTGACGTTCGTGTAGCCGTTACACGTGAACAAGCCAGTAGGCAGAAAGGTAGTCACGTTTTTCTCACCTTAGTTTCTTTCAGCACTGAAGCAGTGGTATGGTTTCTTCGACTATGCCTACCCTGGCTATACATTTGGTGACTTTGCCAATCCATACTCTGGGTACGATCCCTTTGTTTATGGATACTATGGATACGACTACCAGAACACTGCAGCCGCAGCTGCCAGTTACGGTGAGTCAGTGCGCTGTACAACTCTTACTTCGTGCACGCGGTTTGAAGATGCGTCCACAGTTTGTAATTGGAAGGTCAAACTGATTATCCTGACTCTTAAAAAAAACAAGAAATGTCCGTTTTCCATTCTGATGTTTATGTGGCTGCCATCCTGACAGCATAGAGGTGGAGTCAGCCGTCATTTACGTTTGGCCTGTATAGATCATATAATGATCCACACAGAGGTGAGACAGAGGCCTACGAGAAGCTTAGCAACATCATCCGGACTTTCCGCAATCTTCCCCCATTTCACATACGTGTCATTCTGCACGGCGTGAGAAACTGCACGTCCTGGCATGTGTAGCACCTGATCAAGCCACTATTCTATGGTTCTAGGTGTCTCAGTTTAATCGAATGATGTATGGACAAAGCGTTTTCTGATCACCATTACGCTGACGTCAGCTGCGATCATGGGTTTGTAGTTCAGGCCCTGAAGGCCGTTCAGATCACCCCACATGATCTATCTTACAACCGTACCGCGACTTGTACTTTTGTCTGGTTCCATCGAGACTGTTTTTGAGCGCCATACATGGCAGGAATTTGGTTCAGGCCTCCTTGGCCCATGCACTGGCTTCATCAGATACCCGTCAACACATGTACACCTATTGAGATACATATGTGGGGAACGGTACAACGTTGGTCAGCTTGGGACTGACTGTGCCTCTGTTGGTCTGCAGCCTCCCGGTCATGAGGCGTTCGAACACACCAATGGCCCTGTTTAGTGAATAAAAGCGGATGGGGGTCGAAAACTTGAATCCTCTTATCAGTTAGCACCGCATGCAATGCAGCTTTTGAGAAAACTACACGCCCAGAAGCATACGAATCTGAGACGCTTTATGCTGACAACTTTCTGAGACATCGCCTGTTGATCGAGGAGGGCTGAGAGGAGACCGGCCAATAGAATCCAAAGTGCCCGCGAAAACGAACAGCATGTGGGTTCATATGTTGCTCTTCTTACACCCAATAGAACGTGAAGGAATAATCGACGCAGCATCCGTCGCCGAAATCACTCGTGTTCCCTGTGGCTCAGAGCTTCGCATACCCTTACGAGACATCGTCTTCACGAAGAGACTGGACCATACAGTGGTGTGACGGTTTGTGTGCTTCCGTGACCGATTGAACTATACTGGGTGGCACCCGTGCGACAATGTCCCTCATACCGGGTTGTTCAATTGTTAGAGGTTTGACCAACACATTCTTCTGGCTCTCCAGGTTTTGGTTGGAACATGTGTGGCGGCTTGTTCAATAAAAATGGTAGTGCACTTGTATCCCCCCCCCACAAACACCGCTACCATGCGGCCAGGCTTTTAAGCCAATGGCTTTGGTTGGGGATCCTAATCTTTCTCTTTAGGTGTGGACGCTCTGGCAATATCCCAGCCTACCAGCCAGGTTGCCTTGCTGCGTACTGTATGGCGGATAAGCGAAACCGTGCTACTGTTGACAGCTTCCTTTTACTTTCACTTATTCTCTCTTCTACCCTATCGCATCCAAGTTTGAGTACTGTCTCCGCAGATCCCAGTATCAAGACTAATCGCTTTGTTTGCCATTCATCACGCTCAGCTGCAACCTCTGTACGTCCCACTTCAGTGACAACCCCAAAAGCTTAAAAAGTCTTTTGTATTGAGCAATCGAGCTTAAGCGTCTCAGATCACATTGCCGTCAGCTACCGGTGGCGAGGGTCGATCAGTGAATGCTAGCTTGGACTTCGACCCATGCGCTCGTCCGTCGCTGCTTTTCATTGCGCTTTTCAGGTCCACTTAAAACGGGCACACCTCGCTTAGCGATTGAAGGCTAGTGGACCCAGAAATTAAGCGGACCCATCAGAACCTGATCTTCCAAAGCCTGCCGGTTGGTCCGATGTCGGATACTAAGGGGCCACTGGGAACAGATATCCAAAGCGCTACTCAAAGCCGGAACCTCTGTCTGCGGTGCAATCCAGCCAACCTCATCGAAACCTTGTACCTCTGATAGGATCGTGGTTTGCTCAGGACTCGTCACTGATTCCTCCTGGCCGTGACTGCAACTCAACCCGACGCGTTATCTGGCACCAGGTGAAACTGTGTTCGTGCAGAACGAGAAGCTTGGCGGTCCGAAAAGGCTGGAAAAAATGGAGGACGCGGAAACTCCCGAAACTCCCATGAGCTGTTCTTGATACCTTCGACTGGGTCTCGGAAGCCTCCCGTCAACGAAACTATCAGAGACCAAAATGACTGATATCTAGCAGAGAGAGAACGTTAGGATCGTTTTCATACGGTACAGAACAGCAACTCAGTGGGCTGCCTGCTACCTTCATTTCGGATTGGCAGTTTTTAGCAGAAAGGTGGATTGTGAATATGGATAATCCTTCATCCTCAAGCGTCCGAGTGTATATCTCCATTCGCGTCATCCTGCTTCTGGTCCTGACGATCTTCCACTGGCTCTATCCAAGAATGCCTAACTAGCCTATTTGGGTCTATCTCGGAAAAACTGACCGTTCCAGATAATTGGAGTAAGTAGATAATAGTGCCCGCAGTCAGTGTAGTAACCACGGATGTGCTAGTTTGACTGCCGTTGTAGCAAGGCTTCTGACGTGACTGATTCTCGTCGCCTTACGGCAGCGCGCCAATCCTTGATGCGTGAGCATGTGTACGGATGACCTAAAACCTTGGTGTTCCTTTAATTCAAGCGTGCGTTCGATTCTGTCTGTGGATCAGCGCTGTGTTACGTATGGAGTATTGATCCTGATTGAGCGCGAGAACATGACTGAATAGCGCCTTTCTTGTCTAAGAATAGGCGTACATAAGCTGAAAGTGAAGGTGAAAACATGGTTAATACGAAACGACAATGTGAACACAAAGGATAGCCATGACATTGTTGGATTGTGTGTAGAGAGGGGTAACTCGGACACAGGGACTGAATGATTAATTGTAAAAATCTAAGGGGTAAGGATAAGTGCGGTCAGGCTTCTCGGTTTCTTAAGATGTAGGGTCGCGTGCGTTTCTAGAGCCTGGCTAAATCAGAGATGCCCGGGTCATATGTATTAGGAGATGCAAGTGCATCACCCTGCACGCCATTGCCTTCACTGGATGAGGTACGTGCGAACTCGTTGACATGTGTGCGATCACCACAAGGAGCGAGATGGCGGACGGATACAGTGCCTTCTTTTCCGCCGGGAAAACAAACATGGACGTAATGTGGATTGCAATTTATGAGCTCGACTTCCTCAACGACTGGTTCATACTTTGGAGCACGGTCAAATCTTTTCAGTAAAACAGGTCCTGGAGTAGTTAGCCAAGTTGGTGTAGGCAAACCACAGGATGACCGACGTTCAAACCGAAACATTCGTTCATGTGGAGTGGCATTCGTGGAGACGCAGAGCAGGGACCGTATAGAGTGGGGGGCATCTGATAGAGCCGACTCCCAGTGACAGATTTGAAGGCCTTTTGTCTTGGGTCTGAGCTGGATTGTGTTCCAGAGTGTCCCGTTGAGGCGTTCGACTTGCCCGTTCCCCTGGCGCTTATAAGCAGTTGTTCGGCTGGTGCAAACTCTTCTGTCATGTAGGAATGTGGACAGTTCGTCGGACAGGAATGATGAGCCACGATCCGAATGTACATATGCAGGCATACCAAACAGAGAGAATAATTCACATAGACATTTGATTACGGTAGGTGCACACGTATCGGCGCAGGGGAAGGCAAATGGAAAACGTTAAAACTCGTCAACGATAGTAATGAGATATATATTTCGAGTAACAGAATGCAGAGGTCCTTTAAAATCGACGCTAATTCGTTCGAATGGTTGAGTCGCTTTGATGAGCGTAGCGGGGGGTGGTTTGTAAAATTGCGGTTTGATGGCGGCACAAACCGTACATTTTGTGATGTCTTTGACATCTTGGAGGGAAACGGCAAGTTTTTGGAAAGAACAAAGTGATCCGTGCGAGTAATTCCGGGATGGCACAAGGAGTCATGAATTTATTTTAATTTATCATTACCGATCACATTGGCGCATAGGTTACGCGATAAGGTGTCAGCCACCAGGTTGTCTTTTNGTCTTGGGTCTGAGCTGGATTGTGTTTCAGAGTGTCCCGTTGAGGCGTTTGACTTGCTCGTTTGTACGCCCATGAATTTTGAACATAATCCATTCATATACTTCTGGGCATGTGAGAGTGTGTGGTGGGCTCTAAATGCCCTCCTACGAAAATTGGTATCCGACAAGGCTATGCACTTCGCTCATGTTCAAGTTCGTGGTCGCTGAAATAATGAGGCGAACGCTGGAAGGTCTACAAAGCCCGATGTTCAAGTCGTTGCTGGTGAGAATCTTGTCGACCTGGAGTACGCAGACATCGTCCTGATCTTTGAAGATGGAAGTGTCAGGTGGAATCCAGTACCAAAACTACCCTACCGGTCCAGCATCAAAGCGAGCTCTGATGGTTCGAAGGTCTGGTCCCAACAGCCAATCATGATCCAGTATCTGCCGAGTACCGGTTGCCAGTGCTGCGTCCAGAAGGTGTCGGAACTTCCAGAATGTTGTCGCCTCTTATAGTTCAGACACAGCGCGCTTTACATGTGTTTTTGGACTGGTTTTGGGCGTTTAATATACGTTCATCTTTGCGGTTCTTTGCCAGGTGGTCCTAGGAGGAAGGAACTCTCTCGTGATAGGTGAATCATTCACGCTTCATAGATTACGTTGGTTAGGACATGTACCCCGCATGTGAGAAGGCGTCTGCCTCACAGAGCTCTTTTCGTCCAGCCATGTGCTGAGTGGAAGTGACCGAGGGGTGGACAATGTATGACCTGGCAACGAAGTATGGAAACGCTTACGGCTAAACTGAGTCGGGTCGGCAACTGCCGCCTCCATGGATGGGGACCCCAGGGATTCAACTCAGCAATGGTAATGACACTGGGAGAAATGGTCCAATCGTTCAGTCAATGGCGCTCTTGCATCAAAGCTATCTCCTTCAATGCCTAGCTACCCAGTTCTCGAACTAACTAAACATGCCGTGGCCTCCGATGCTTGCTTATATGTCCCACACTCTCCCACTTCCCGATGATAGAAACTGTAGCAGCTGGAACCAGTGCGCCCATTGCACATGGCTTGTAGCTGATAACTTGATTGATTGACTTGCCGAAAACGCTAGCTTGAAAGGTCCAGACCGAGACTTGAGCTGAAGCATTTGCATTATTATAATTGGGAAACGAATTTAATCGGTTCTGATAATTATTGCAACCGCACCAAAAGCGATTCAAAGAAGCTTAACCGAAGCTCATCGGACCACTGACTCCGAGACTGCAAGTCCAGACACCAGCATCCAGTACCAGTGATTCTTCTGATTTTTCAGCTGATGTAGCCACTGCCTCAATCACGCAGTTCACATTCGACCCCCTTTCTGGTCACACTTTTTACTTCTGGTTCAAGCGGTACGACGACATGTTCAAAACTAATTTTTACTAGTTCGATGGTAGATGGAAGGCCAGATCATTGCTCCGAAAACTCGGCACACCGGAGCATGAACGGTATGCAAACTTCATTCTCCCAAAGCCACCCCGTGACCCCAGCTTTGATGAAACGCAGATATCTGGCGGCTAGACATGGATATCCGTTACCAAAGTCTCAGGCTGATCAAGAACGATGGTGACGATTTCATCACGTTTGCCGATGTTTCAAGCTCAGCTCAATGACGGAAAACCAATTAAGTGCCTCATTTATCTATCTGGTCTCCACTTGTCCCAAGGTAGACATCAGAACCTGGCTGCTTCACAGGATTGAACAGGATGAAAAAAATCGTTCAGCTGTAACACCCTTTCGGCGCCTAGCTGCCATGCCACGAGGAAGCACGAGGGCTGGGATACTGCCAAGTTGCCCAAGCCTAGACAGGGGAAGTCGAGAGGTAGAAGTCGGGTTCGAACCACGGACCTTCCGGTCAGTAAATTCGCGCCCTAACCACCGAGCCATCTCGCCCCCATTCAACAGGATGCTGGTATGAGGTAGAGCCTCACCCATCCTGGAGCACGACACAGCTATAATCGGCCGGTCACCTGCTACTTCAAGCAGCTATGTCCACGCAGTCAAATCCAACGTCCCAAAGGTCGAAAGCAGAGCAAATTTCCCACAATTTGCTGGCACTACGGTGAGTAGCATTTCGCTCGTTACTGTTGGTTTAGGTGTCATAAATGTCCCAGGCGCAGTCGTCGCGGTCTCGTGAGGGGTTATGTCGATCTCAGATGCCGCAGCCACCGTACAGCTCACAAATTGCAGTCCAAGTTGGTGGCTGCGACATTACAAAGTTGATTTTGCTTGCCGAAAGAAGTTTGTGACGGTTCGTATCATTAGTATTTCAGTTTCGCTTGCAGCTTGATACGGGCTCCGACGTCACGCTGCTCAGTGAACGGACATGGAAACGAAGCGGCATGTGGAACCGACTGAATCTTGGGACCGCAATGCTTCTGGCGGTAGGCCGAAACTAACTGATGAAGTGGAATGCTCCATAACCTTCGGTGACTCTACGGCCCAAGCCGCGTGCTTCCTGACATCATGCCCTAAGCTTGGTCTCGTGGGGCTGGATTGGATGGACAAACTGAATCTGCTATAAAACCCGGCTTACTCTATTTGCAATCTCGTGCGCAGCACCTAGAGGCGAACAAACTCACTTGAGGACCTCTTGCATCTCTATGCGTCCATATTCGTCGACGGCCTTGGGCGGGTCACAAAATTGAAAGCCAGACTGTGCCTCCCCAATGCCAGGTCGAAACGACGCGTACCGTATGTTGCCTTGCCCACTATGGACGAGGAACTAGACAGTCTACAGAAGGCTGGTGTCATCCAACCGACCAAATACTGGACATGAAGAAGGCTAACGAAACCACGCGCTTGTGCGAAGACTTCTCTGGTCTCACTACTGCACCGGATACCCGTCAGTACCCGCTGCCTCTTTCAGACAACTTGTTCGCGAAACCTAATGGATGCAAATGTTTCGCATTCATTGACCTGGCCGAAGCTGACCTCCAGGTTGAAGTCGAGGAGGAATCCCAAGAACGTTCGACCATCAATACGCATCGCGGTCTGTTCCAGTATACCGAACTACCGTTTGGTGTCAAGACAGCACTAACCATATTTCAACAGATCATGGATACGATGCTGAAGGATGCCCGATGGCGTTGCTGCCTATTCGGATGATCTCATCGTCATGGGTTCCGACCCCGACGAAATGTGGCATCGCCTTGATTACATTCTTGGTCGTATTCAAGAGTATGGCTTCAGCGTGCGCCGAGAGAAATGCGCCTTCATGCGGTCGACAAAGTACCTAGGTTTCAATGGCGAGCACGACGGCCGACCAGGCCGGGAGAACGTCGACGCCATTAATCGCATGTCAGCGCCCACAGGCGTAACATCCATAAGGCCCTTCCTCGGTCTCGTCATTCACTACAGCTCGTTTCTACCTGCCATGCAATGCCTCCGAGACTGTTCATTAACACACGCATTTTTAAGAGGCCTTTCAGGATTTAGTGCGTCTTGATCAAAATATTTTCTTGATTTCTGCTTTAACTGGAATGGTATTAAATATCTGGGATGATGATAAACAGTTTACCGCCATACATAAATCAGCCTGTAAACATATTTGTTAGTATCTATGTAAACTACTTGATCTGTCGCCTTTATAAGCCATCAATGGAAAATGGTATTTTTGTTCGTCTTTGCTGGACATCTTCAGAAGAATGCCAATGTACCTTTGGCTGTGTCAATACCAAGGTGAGTTCCGATTTGCCTCTCACCCACTACAGTCCGCCACTGGAAATCTCTGTAAAGACGTGTGCTTCGAACTATTGTATTGGCGCAGCGCTTTCGCATGTATTCCCCGACACCAACCAGAAAGCCGTCGCACTTGCAGCCAGATCCCTGACACCAGCCGAGCGCAACTACAATCGGATAGAAAAGGAAGCTTTGGTGATCGTGTTTTCCGACAAAAAGTTCCATAAAGTGTTCTGTAGCCGTCATTTCACCCCACTGACCGATCACAAGCTGGAAGAAGGAATTTCCATATTTATCGCCAGCTGTCCAGTGATGAGCCACTCTGCTTCAGAGATATTACTTCAAGATCAAGAACCAGTCCACTATCAGCCTCGGACATGATCATCCTCATGATCGACAGCATGACATCAGTGTTCAACACTTAGGCTTCGCTGCCCTACAACCGTGACTTATTTGGAAGCCTTATTGTGAAGTAAAGAATAAAAGTGGATGTGGAAGACACTTAGTGTTTGCTTACTACAATCATTCCGAGGTGCCTACACCTCCAGACACTCATTCAGGCAATCTGGCTAGAAACTGACAACAAGATCGCCACTGACATTGGTTGGCGGCTATATCTTGCAGCGTCTCCAACCAGGCGCAGTGAGGTTCACGCGGTCCCCATCCCGGAAGGCGAGTAGCACCGACAACACCCAAACGTTTTGTAATCTCTTTCATGCCCCCCCCTGCCACGTCAATGGTTGGCCATCTCTCTGCTTCCGCCACTCTGCATTGGGTACGAAAAACAACACACTCTCTTCGGCAAATGATGGTTGGACATCCGCAATGCATAGCCTGACTAACGCAACTTCTGGTGCTGGACACATTCTGCAATGAAAGTCTCCGTAGCACAACCGAAAACTCACTTTCGAATGGTCCCGTTACGGATTCGCCGACACCAACCCACACGAGTTATGGTTCTGAGACAGTGATTGTCGAGCACCTGAAGGCGTCTCAGTTCTGCTGCTCGAACAGGCCAAGTCTCAGCCGCACAACAAAACAGCCCGCACTGTAGCCTGATACACATGTCCCTTGAGATTCAGGAATATGCCGCTTTGACGTCATAGGTGTCTCAAATTAGCAAACGCGACCCCGGCCTTGCAGATTCGTGCATCGACCTCATCTGTCACACTACAATCGGAACTAATACAACTTCCAAGGTACGTGAAACGCTCCACAAATTCAAATGTCTCCCCTGGATTGTAAGTGGCGTGTTCAGTGACTGCATGTCCAGGAGCATGATCTTACACTTTATGGGCGTGAAGTACATACCAAAGGACTTTTGTCAGTTCATCCAAAAACACTTGCACCTTCGACGACGAGAACGATGTCTTCTGCATATTCCAGATCGACGGGGTTTTCGTTAGCAGCTTTTTGAACACCGGGGTCTTGAAGACCTTCCAACGTTCGTCTCATTATCTCATCGAATACGAAATAAAATAAGAATGGAGAGAGTGGGCACCCATGACGGACACCTTTCTGTGTACGGAATCTTTTGGAGAGCTCTCCGCATACTCCCACACGTCCGGAAGTCTGAGAATACAAAGAACGTGTTATGCTCTCAAACTTCCGATGGCACTCCTTGATGGACAGGCGTTTCAAGGAGGAAGACTGGGCAAACGTGTCGAATGCACTTTGGAAATCCAAGAATACTAAAATTATGAGTCGTTTGTAGGTTCGACGTTCTAGCACCTGACGGAGTGTGAAGATTTGATCAACGCAACCCGAACAAGGCCGAAATCCTGCTTGCTGCGCTCGAGTCTGTTTCACGAGCCACCATAAGGCGACAAGGACAAGTGATGCCAACACTCGTTACGACCGAGGTTATGCTGACCGCCCTGTGGTTACCATACTCACTACGAGTCCCTTTTGGAAAATGGGCACTATCACCGACTTCCCGCAGTTGTCTCGGACAGTCTCCTTTTCCCAAATGCAGACAAACATCAGACAAGCGCTGACTGAGGATTTCGCCTCCGTCTTTGAACAGTGCGGGTGGGAGGTCATCTGGATCAGAAGTTCGAGTGGCGTTTGAAAGAACATGTGCAGTCATAAACCTCCGAGTCCGTAGGAGGTTATAATTCAGTTGTAGGCTCCAGATGAGTAGTAGCTGGTGGCCATGACAACTTGTTCTAACTACTTGGCCCAGCTGTGGAGGCGTTCTTAATTCAAGATGGTCGCTCCATTCTGATCCTTTATGGTTTAGTTCACAGGTGGTTTCCGGGGACCGGTCGCACGGATCAACTGAAATAATCTTCAGGCATTTCCGGCCTTCGGGGCCTCTTCTATTTCCGTGGCTTTACGTGTCCACCAGACTTCACGGTTGGCTCGCATCCTCACTTTCACTTGACGTCTGATAATTCATCGGTCCAAGTTATGTTCGTGACCGGCTGGGATATTTCTCCGAGATCTAAGCAGCATCACTGTTCGGTCTGATATCAAATGCTTGGGTGCGGTTGGTAGTGCCGGGCCACAGGCAAAACTCCCAGCACTGTGCAAATAGGTGGCGATCTTGTCCCAGTATGAATTCGCATCTGATGGTGGGGCAGTTGGAAGAGACTCCAAATGACGATTATGGCAAATTTGTCTAACATCCGTGTTACGGATAGAGTATCGATCCTGATTGAGCGCGAGAACAAGAATGAATAGCGCTTTACTTGTCTAAGAATAGACGTACATAAGCTGAAAGTGAAGCGAAAGCATGGTTAATACGAAACGGCAATGTGAGCACAAAG
>SJOL01002412.1:35185-137347 GCA_004794785.1 Opisthorchis felineus
ATCTGGTTTGATAATTCCTTCAGAGACTTCATAGCCGAGAAGGCGTATTTGTTTGGCTGCTATGATGCTTTTCTTGCAGTTAAGCGTAATTACATATGTTTTTATTACTTCATAGAAAGATTTGAGGTTCTGGTCATGCTCACTTTGGGTAGTCCCACAAATAGTGACGTTGTCGATGTAAGCGTAGGTGCCACGTAAGTTCTCAGACTTGATTATATGGTCGATATTACGCTGGAAGCATGCTACTCCGTTGGTAACACTGAAAGGAATACGACGGAACTGAAACAGTTCTCCGCATGCTTCAAAAGCCGTATACGGTTTGTCTTTCTCACTGATTGGAACTTGATGGTAAGCACTCAATAGTTCTAAGGTGCTAAAGACAGCATGGCGTCTTTTGTGGTTTGAATTTTTCGTGACCAGTACTTGAGCCCCTCAGTAAGAATTCGGGGGTTCAATTATACCTTCATCCAATAGTCGGTTAACTTCAGAGCGGGTGAACTGTTCATCGTCAGAGTTATAACGCCGTGATTTTGTGGCGATAGGCTTGCAGTCGCGTGAAAGGTTTGCAAAAAGAGGAGGTGATTCAACCGTAGCAGCAGCTAGACCGCAGAGTGTGAATGGACCTCGGTTTCCACCGAATGTGGTTTCAACTTTGTTATGTAGACCAAGGAAGTCGTGGCCTAGCAGCACGTCAGCACATAGGTTGGGTAGCACCAATAGTTTGATTTTTTTGTAAACAGTACCCCTGTAATCGATGGATGCGTAGCAGTAGCCGCTAGTTGAACACGTCAGAGGTCTAGATGCCATTGTAATTACGGAATCGTTAGCATATATCTTCCAGCTGTGTGCGGACTACTAAAGGAGATATATAACTGCCCGAACTTCCTGTGTCTATGAGGGCCTGAAGCGATATGCCATTTACCTTTATGCTGGTCACCGTGCGGGACAAGCAGTTCGGGGATGCAGCAGTCAACAAGGAAGATGAGGCAGAATCTGTCGTGCAATTTGAGTGATTTTTGACGGATTTGGGTCGACAAACAGGCTGAAAATAGCTTGTTTTGCCACGTGATTTACGAACTGCTTCTCTTGCGGGACATTTGGATCGTGGATGCCTGGGACGAACACAAAAATAACAGTTCTGAGAATTGATTGACGAGAGATGAGGTGTGGAATCAGGTGAGACTGAGTGTGAAGGAGTAACTGTAGATGTCTTTAAAGGTGATGCAGCCGCAGAAAATGATATCGGCTGGTTATGCGAGTATGACTGAGCTTGTTTGTGGGCCAATTCTAATGACCTAGCCAATTCGTGTGCTTCATCGAGAGTGAGCTCATTTTGAGCCAGAAGTCTTTCTCTGATGGTAGCAGACTGAAGTCCGTTGATCAAAGCATCGCGTACACTTTCGTTTTGGTGGTCAATGGTGGACACCGCCTTGAAATCACAATTTTTGACCAAGGAGTTAAGCCTGTGAACAAACTGATCAACATCTTGACTGGTGTCTTGTTTGCAAGTTTGTAGAATATGAGCATAAATTATGTTCTTAGGACGAATGTACAACTTTTCAAGTGTACTGATAGCGGATTCGTAATCGGGACAATCAGCGATGTAAACGTATACAGGTGCATCCACAAAATGGATCAAGGTTTCGAGTTTGTTTAGATTAGGCGATTCGACAGTGTCCAGAAACGTTTGGAAGGTTCAGAACCAATGATTGCAATGCGTTGTTGCGTCTGGATATTTCGGATCTGCGTCGAAACACTTGGGTCGCAGCAACGGTTCCATTGTATCCTTAGACAAGTAAATTGTTACGGATAGAGTATCGATCCTGATTGAGCGCGAGAACAAGAATGAATAGCGCTTTACTTGTCTAAGAATAGACGTACATAAGCTGAAAGTGAAGCGAAAGCATGGTTAATACGAAACGGCAATGTGAGCACAAAGTATAGTCATGACAATCCGGATCTGCCAGTCTCAGTTGCTAAGCTATTCGTCGACACCTTACGTGGCCCTGGAAAACGAAGGAAGAAGCGACTACGGACGAGCGCGTGGTCGGAATCTATAGATGTATTCCAAAACGAGTGCCAGTCAGTTATTGATATGCGCCATCGGTAACTGATAGCAATGTTATCAACTTGAGTTCGTGGCCGGCACGCTGTTAGAGGACGCTATGTGGCCAGACGACTTAGGCTATTTCGGAAGTTAGTTCTGCATAAAAACAGCGTGCGATCAGCACACAGCTAAAGCAATCGTTCACCACTGTTCGTACGTACCGAGTCCAATCCATGTCTCAGACACGCTGAGCCTGCCCACGTGTGCATTCATATCTTCGGCAACCACCACGATATCTGAGCTTTGAGCTCGCCGCAACAGAGCATTCAGGGCGTCGTAAAACCTGTCTTTGACGGCGTCGGAACTACACTCAGTTGGGACATAAGCAGACAATAAAACAGCGATCAACTTCCCGCTTGTGAGACTCCTTCACAGGCGTTGCCAGACGAACCGCACAGAGGCGACTATCAACAGGTATCCAGTCAAGCAAGGATACTTCCACCCGGTGACTTAGGACGATACCAACCCCTGCAGATCCCGCCGCAGCAGCCTCTGGATCACCAGAGGTGCGCAGCCGGAAGCGAGTGGAGACTGATGGGGCGGTTAGCTCAGCCACTGTGCTTGCATCTTGAATTCTTGTTTGTGAGACAGCACACATTAATGCCAAGCGAGTCCAGTATGAGAGCAAGAACAGCTTGTCCTGCTTGCTTCAGAGTGCGGACATTAAAGGTGGCTAGATAGACTGGATGTCGAGGCCTGAAGATTGATTTGGAGATACCTGAGAATGTCGGCGCCATTTGACGAGCAGATGTTGCCTGTAAAACCGATGCAGGACGAACGAATTCATCAGTCCCAACTCCTGGAAGGCCTACAAGGACAGAGTTAGTAATGGGATGGTAGAAAAAGTGTGAAATAGAAAGGGAGGTGTCACAGCCTCCCTGCCTGCCCTGCTTTATGCAGCGAGTAAGGCGACCCGGCTGATGGTACCACGCGACGGCCGATGTGGCATGGGCTTATTCGTATGTGTGCAAATCCTGGTTGTACGTCGGTTGGGATACTGCCAGGGCGCTTGCACCGAGGCACAAGGATGACTAGAGTTCTCAACCAAAACGTTTATCTCAAAAGCCCAACAGCAAGGCAGCGCTGTATGGCGGGAAATGCAAGTGTATTTCGATTTTTGCAGAACAAATCGCTACACATATTCTAACCCCCAACCTGGATGAGCAGGAGACTTCGTCAGACCTCCAACCATTGACTCATCATCATTATCAGCTGTAAGAACCGCGTACTTGTTGTGCATTGGTTTTAGCTGCCACAGTTTCGTTCACCGATGCGTTAGGGGGGTGCGAAAGGTAGCTGCGCATCGGAAGCGGGAGCTGATAAATTGGTGCGTAAATACAAGACTGTCAATGGATTGTTAAGTGGGAGAATTGGGAAAGGAGCTGTGCATTGAAAGCAATAGCTTGGATGTACGAACGCCATTGAGGGCGCGACTGGGCCATGTCTGACAATGTCTCTAACCAATGATGTGGCCCGTCTCGGGGTTCCCATCCAGGAAGACAGCAATGACCAGCGCAGCTGAGTTTGCTGGTAATGGCTTTAATACTTCGTTGCCAAGTCATTGTTTGACCTCCTCTGGCTCGTTTCCACCCTTCACGTGGTTCTGCGAAAAGAACCCTTTGAGGAAGTCGGTCGACTGGCATACGCAGCACATGGCCAAGCCAGCGCAACCTATAAACAACCATTGACTAACCTGGTATGAGAGACTGCGAGTGTCGCACGGACACCCCCAGTATAGCTCAATGGGTTGCGGAGGTACGCAAGCCGTCACACCACGGTAAGGTCCAGTCTCTCCGTGACGGCCTCATACTGCAGCAGAATCGCAGTAGGGAAGCCGTCAAGCATTCAGGCCAGAAAAGCCAGCTGGCGATTGGACGCTCAAGTAGTCAGTTCCCGACCGAAAGCTGTCACCTTGTCGTAGTGGTCGGGCTTCTGTGCTGCAATGACCCTGTGGGCTATACTAGCTGAAACTCAGTCCCTAAGGGTTCGACCATGCCAGGAAAACCAACGGGAGCAGCTCGACAAAGAACAGCGAGTCCCCCTATTTCGAGGCGGTCTAGAGGTAAATTCGTAGTGTCCTCTGCGATGGGAGTGTGAAAGTAGTAATGCGTTTCCTTCAGGCAACTAGCATGTCCATAGTCATGTGAGCAGCGCTTGTCCCTTCCCCAGAGGAAGGACGGTTGGCCCCGAAAACCGCACACGCCGATCGCCCAACGGTTGACCATGACGGCAGGCAGTACGGTCGAAATCAAAGAGTCCGGTGCTGATCAAAAAGCACCTGCTGTACACAGCCGCAGTAGGAGTGAGACAGTAGTGCCTTATTCCCGGCGTCCTCGAGCCAGACCCGCCCCCTTCAGCCTGGTGGGTCAGACTATTGAGTCATTGGCTTCGGGAATGGTCCCCCGAGAAAATCCTAACAACCTCTACCTCGCGGTTCACATTCAGGCTATGGGCAGAGTTCCCGAACAAAACTCGATGTCCTTCCACTGCCTTGTGGGTCAGGCTTCTGAGTCAAATGCTCAAAGTGAGGTACCTCAACCAACCCCCTTTCTTCGACTTGGGCAACCGGGAAGTGTCATTCACCCTTGCAGCTCTTCGCTTACCTGCCCTCTCTCATATCCCCTCCCCACTCATCGAATGATGCAGTGCGATCAGCCTATCAACCAGTATCCTAGCCGCTGTTCCGTGTCCAAACCATCGCCCGGAAAAATAAACCAAAATAATAAAAGATATGATCCATGTTGCAGCCTTCGATGTCCTTACTCTCTGTCAAACTGAGCAACAGGCATTTCTTGGTGAAACCTTGCTTCCCCTATCCGTCGATGTATCTTGTGTCTCCGAAACACGCCTATAAGACCCCACTTCGGTTGTGCACCTCAAGCCAGATGTTCCACATTTCACTCTTCGGGTATCTGGTGATCCTGACGCAATAGCTCGTGGTATTTACGGTGTGGGAGTTGTACTCAGTCCCAAAGCTGGAAGCGCTTCACTGGAGTGGATCGCAGTAAACAGGCGTCTTTGCGCTCTGCGGTTGTCAGCTGTCGTATCAGCATACGCCCCGACAAACTGCAGTTCCGAGACTGAGAAGGACGGGTTTTATCAAGATCTGTCACAACTGCTTCGGTCAGCAAGAAGGACGAATATTTTCTCGGCGGGTGATATGAATGCCGAAGTTTGACGACTACGTCCCGGAGAAGCACAATTGGGTGGTAGATTTGGAATCGATGCTCAGTTTACAGATAATGGGGAGATACTTCTTCAGTTGTGTGCCTATCATCGTCTGTTCCTGGCCAGTAGGAACTTCCAACACAACCCTCACATCGAGTCACTTGGAGGCCACCAACCGCAAGACAGTCATGCACTCAACTGGACCATGTGGCTATCAGTTACCAATGGACAGCCTCAATTAAATATTGTTCTTTCTGGGGTACGCAACTTGACTCCGAGCATGTCATCGTGCGAGCCCGGTTATCACTTCGCTTTCCGCTAGCATTACGCGTGCCAAAGCAGAGCAAGTCCATTCATCAATTTCGACAAGTTTCAGTAACTCCAGAGCATCCAGCTGATCTGGCTAGAAAGCTGTTGGAAATGCACAGTCATGCGGTTGACAAAGATTGTATGGAGGTTGAATGGAAGCGAGTTAGAGAAGCTATGCTCTCAACTTTCTGAACTGTTTGTCCAAGCCACCTGACTCGACTAAATGAACACTGGATATCGTCGAGATCAGCAAATCTTATTGCTGCCATAAAGGCCATACCAGCAACTAGTGACTGTGATGGCGCACGCAGATCACTCAAACACCGGATACTCAGGAGCTTGAAGAATGACAAAGAGTGCTGGTGGACTGCAAAGGCCCATAAGATGGAGAAGGCTTTCGCTGCAGGCAACAGCCGCGCCCTGTTTCAACTGATTCGATGAGCCGGTCAAAAGAAGATAAGTGTCAGCGAAACGGTGTACGAAACAAACGAAACGGCAATTCACTCGCGAACTCTTCGTCTTGAGTGATGGGCTGAACACTTCAAAGAACAGTCCTGCTGGTTTGCTTGTATAAGAGATTAACGGGCCTGAATGGAACGTCGATACCAGCCCGCCGTCAACGACAGAAATCGAATGTGTGATCACTTCTTCAACGCGACAAGGCCCGTGGCCTGAATGGTCTGCACCTCGCACTCTTCAAAGAAGGTGGCGAGATGCTGGTGAACAGTCTGACAACCATACTGCAGAAGATTTGGAACGAAAACAGAATACCAGTCGAATGGAGCTCCTCGACCGTCATCCCAGTCTTCAAAAAGGGAAAACCATCGTGGCATCAGCTTGGTATCCGTCGCATCCAATGTGCTCTCTGGCATTATTTCGCCCAGGTTGATGGATTATCAGGAGAAACAGATTCGTGAGAATCAAGCTGGGTTTTCTCCCTGGCCGAGGATGCATGGACGATATCTTTACCTTTAGGCAAGTTCTTGAAAAGCTGCACCCTTTCGAACGTCCTACGTTGGTCGTTTTCCTTGATCTTAAAGCTACTTTTGACTCTGTTGATCGTCAGAAACTTTGGCGGTTTCTGGTGGTCAAGGGTGTCCAGTCCAAATTTATATCCCTTATGAGGGCACTGTATGCGACCTCCTGTGGACGAATACAAGTGTGCGGCAAGCTTTCGCCTGAGTTCACCACATCCATTGTTGTAAGACAGGGCTGCCTTTTCTCGCCTTTTCTTTTCAACTTTGTTATTGATATGCTGCCTGAAATGTATATGCCCGTCTCCGAAGCCTCGGGGGTCGAAATGCTCCCGGGACGTTCGCTGACAGACATTGAGTATGTGGACGATATTCCTCTCCTTTGTTCATATCCTTCAAAAGTGCAAACCATTTTAAATAGCCTAACTAATTCTATCGCGTAGTTTGGCATGCGCTTCACACTGCAGAACGTAAAGTGCTACCGCAATACTGGATGGGATCAAACCCAAACCCCATGCTTGCAGATGAGTCAATCGACGTGGTAGATAAATTTGTTTATCTGGGGAGTCGTGTAAGTTCCAGTGAACTGGCTAAAGATGAAATTACTTTTTGAATCGGGAAGGTCAGAGCAACTTTCGCCCACGTGTGGCATCTATGGCGCCGACATGAAGTCAGTTTGTCTGTCAAGGGCAGAGTTTACACTGCGGCAGTGCGATCCATACTGCTTTAGGACTCAGAAACGTTGCCCCTACGCGCAGAAGACATACGAAATTTGTCAGTGTTAGACCATCGGCGTCTCGGAACTATTAGTCTGGTCTGGTGGGAACATCGGATCAGTAATGCTGAGGTTTTCGGAGGAAGGAACTCCTCCGCGGTAGATGAACTACTCACGCTTCATAGATTACGTTGGTTAGGACATGTACCCCGCATGTGAGAAGGCGTCTGCCTCACAGAGCTCTTTTCGTCCAGCCATGTGCTGAGTGGAAGTGACCGAGGGGTGGACAATGTATGACCTGGCAATGAAGTATGGAAACGCTTACGGCTAAACTGAATCGGGTCGGCAACTGCCGCCTCCATGGATGGGGACCCCAGGGATTCAACTCAGCAATGGTAATGACACTGGGAGAAATGGTCCAATCGTTCAGTCAATGGCGCTCTTGCATCAAAGCTATCTCCTTCAATGCCTAGCTACCCAGTTCTCGAACTAACTAAACATGCCGTGGCCTCCGATGCTTGCTTATATGTCCCACACTCTCCCACTTCCCGATGATAGAAACTGTAGCAGCTGGAACCAGTGTACCCGCGGTACACGATGTACAGCTGACAAGTTTATTTTGCTTTTTGATTCAAACAGTCAATCAGTTCAGCAATGGCCCCACAGTTAGCGCTCGGGCATGTGATATAAGCAACGACCGACAATGATTGTTGTTCGGGCATGTCATAGAAACAAGGGCAACGGATCACCCAACACTGATCGGACAGTCTGGATTTAAGGTCAAAAGTGCGCTGTAAATAACGTGATTTTTGCACTACCTTGTTCGCAATAAATCTTTTGTATTCCTTGTTGATGGATCTTTTTCCGACACTATGGCACTGAAACGGGGATTGCAGTTTGTTACAACAACACCCTAAGTGGATTCCAGGATGCATCTTTTGCCGGTGCGGCAAAGCGCTGTACGAGGTTCAAGTTGGCCCGGCCGGGTGGATCTGGCCGACTAGTCCGCAGATCCTGTTCCCCCGACCAAGTAAGTTGAGCCTAGAGATGCTTGTGGGTATTTTTAATCTCGGCACCATTGCGGGAAATCCATCAGCTGCTCCCTCGGAGACCCGAGCATTCATTATGACCGCGGCGCTGGGCAGACAGGATCTGCGAGCCAGTGAGACCACTGCAAATGAACTCTCGACTTCGTAACTACGTCGGGGTGTTAGGCGGAGTCCCGCAGCGAAATCGCTTTACCGCTCGCAGTTAGGCGCTGCCAAGGCCAAGAAGCCTAGCCGAAAATGCCAGCTTGGAAGGTTCAGGCCGAGAATTGAGCTGAGGCATTGCCATTATAACAAAGTGAAGCACAAACGCTGGTGGATAAACTGGCCACCGTCACCATTTTTCAGCCTGCGCCTTGCACTTTCAAAGGGCAGTCATTATTTAGAACGTGCAGTCTCCGATTCAAAAAGAATCACTGGAGGTTGTGTAGAATTTTACGTACCTCGGTTGTTGCTGCTCTGACGGAAATGCGTCTGATTAAGTCAGTGAACGAATCTCGAAGGCCAGAGTCTCGTTTGCTAATTCGCGTTACTTGTGGCGTCAAAACGGCAAATAACTGGATCTCAAGGATCGCGTGTACCAGGAGACAGTAAGGTCTCTGTTGTTGTATAGTTGCAAAGTGGTCTCTACGGACAAATAGTTTAAGGCTTCTTCAGGTCTTTGACCACCGATGTCTCAGAAGCGTTGCTGGTGTCGGATGACATCGATGAATACGGAAGGAGGTGATTGGAAAGCGGGTATTTGGTTGGGCAGCAGTCGCGGATAGCATCCGGCACCATCAACTGTAGTGACTCGGCCGAATGCTACGTATGCAGAAACACTGTCTACCGACACGAGTTTTGTTCTTGGTGCCCACTTCAGAATGGCGAAAACTGCGAGGTGGACAACGTGTGACTTGCAGAAGAGTGCGAAAGAGTTGACGAAACGTTTTAGTTTGTTGGTGCTGTCTGCCCTCCAGGATGGGGTTTCCCTGACCCCTCCTGCGCTTGGCTGGAGACATTGCAAGAAATGGCGACTGATCGATGTCAGTGGTGTTCGTGCTGTCAGTTCCTTTCCGGATTGGTTGAGCACTTGGATGTGTAGGCACCTCAGAATGCTTGCGATAGGCCAGCACAAGGTAACCTACCTTGCCACTCCTTCATCTTATTTTCACTCTAAGAATTTAAGTATAATTAGATAAATTTTGTGGTTGCACCTTATTGAAGCATCGGTTTCAACACTGATGTTGCTTAATGATGGTGATGATGAATGACGAGAAGTGTCACTCAACAAGAACACAATAACTGTATTGCGAACAGACGTGTTCAAAATTACAGTAATCGTTCGGGATTTAAAGTGCATTTTCGACTATGAGTCTTACTGAAAGCGTTCGGGATTTAAAGCGCATTCTTGACCATGAATCATGGCTGTCCGGTCGACGTTGAGTAATTTGTTGGCATCGCTTCTAGGACATTCGTGAGCACTCAAGCTTCGGTTGTGAATTCTTTCAAAGGCTTCGATAGTAGTTGTGCGAATGTCTGTCACATGGGGAGATTGAAGACTATCAGCAAAAATTACGCGTTGGACTTGATCTTCTGTTGGTAGTTGAAGCTGGGTTTTTCCGTGCAATTAATTTGAGACAGCTGTATCGAACATTGAACTAAGCCCTTTGGCTTCTGTAGATGGCTGAAGCTAATAAAATGTTGTTCTGTGCTATTATGCGTCTTACAGACCTGTAAAATCATTCTGAAGAATAGCTTACCAAAGTTGCTATCATGCATCGAATGTGTGACTAAATGTTGACTTGAGAGTGAACTCCGATATTGCTGCGGCCATTGCATCGAGAGAGAACAGTCTTACCGCTAGAGTGTGATGCCGACGAATGAAGGCTGGGGCTCTGTCAGAGACGGAATCGGTCGCAATTGCGTCCGTTGTTGTTGCGCAGTTGATTTCAAATCGTTTGCGGAAATTAGCTTTGGGTCACGCGGGGACCCCGTTGTCAGTTACGTTTCTGAATGATAGAATCTCTAGGTTGTATGTCTGTCAATCAAGCAGCACGTGGTTAGAAAGACGAATGGCCTTGAATGAATGTGTATCCTGATCCTAAATGCAAGCTGGTTTGACAATGAGTGTCACAGTCCAAGGGAGTAGCACCGACAAACTACGGTGGAAAAGATGTTTTCACAGGCATTGACAGTTAAACCGCGTACTTCGTACATAAGAAAACCTTCTGGTAGTCCTTATCATCATTGATAGCAACGCCAGCTGAGAACACTGGTGTTTCACTCCCGTACAGCCAATTTGTTTGAATAAATCCCTCTAATGGAAAAAAAGTGGAACTAGAAGACAGACGTAAGGTTAGTCTGAGATGGCTTCACCTCCAACGCTCAGTCAGATGTGGACAGAAACTGAAAGATACAAATGTTGGCATTTCCAAGACACTTCGCTGGATGCATGATTGGGCTGTGTTTACAGATACCTTTAGGTCCCTATATAGTCATCTGGCAACCAACTGCGTAGGTTGCTGTTCCGCTCGTGACCATGATACAAACTCATGACGGAACCTACCTTAGACTTTTTCCATCCTTCAACGAAGCAAATAGAGCCTACGATGCACGCAACCAAGCAACCGATAAAGTGTCGGGTATGAGTTACATCCTCCACAACCTCGGTGTTACAGGTGATTCAGAGGTGACGGTCAGACATTAATATTTTTTTCTATTCTGTACTGGTCAAGTTTATGCTCTACCCACTGCGGTATTGTAAAGCCGACACGTTTGCGTGGTTCAGTGTTACGTTGGCACCCTAAATTCTATAAGTTGGGAACAGCTACTCTAGCCCTCTCTATCCACCTAGTACTATCATTAGGCACACACTAGGACAAATACAGATAACTGTATAGATAATTTGGGTTAGTGAATAAACTAACGTGATTGGTTCCTATGTAAAAAAAAACAGACTCTGATTTCACCCCGTTAAGCTTTGTATTCCGATGGGATCCGATCCAGGAAGACTTATTTCTTCTATCTACCGGACGGCGTTATGGAATTCCCTGCGAGCATTTCGACCTCATTGATATCAGGGGATTACGGGTGATATTTCATTCTTATATTTCCATAAGAAAGTTAACAAGAAGTGAGAGCGGAAAGCCTTACCTGAAACTCGAATCCGCGTGGGTCCTCACGAATCTGTAGGATTTGGTGTAAAACTCGGAAATTGAGGTGGATATCCACATTCTTCACCGACGGAAATGAAGGCACAGGTGTTGGTCGAAGTCATCCCATTCTTTGGCATACGCCCTGTTTCCGGACACGCAGAACACGCCACTTGCAATCCTAGGAGATGCACTGGAAGTTCTGAAGCGTTTTACCTATCTCGGAAGTTCGGTTAATCCCGATTGTAATGTGACACGTGGGGTTAGTGCACGAAGCTGTAAGGTTCGGGTCTCATCTGCTACTTTGAGATACTTATGGCGGCATATCCCTGAATCTCAAGGGACGTGTGTATTAGGCTACATTAGCGGCTGCTTTGTTGTATGGTTGTCAGACGTGGCCCCTGCGAGCAGCGGAACTGAGACGTCTTCAGGTCATCGATAATCGCTTTCTCGTTATCTGGTGTAGGCTGGTGCTAGTGAGTCTGCAACGAGACGGCTAGGAAGCGATTGTTCGGTTGTGCAACAGACTTCAATGGGGGAATGGTTCCAGCACCCCAAGCTGCAATGGTTAGGTCATGTATTGCGCATGCTCAGGAGTTTCTGTTTTTCGTGCCCAACTCAGAGTGGCGCAAGCACTGAGGTGATGAACCTTTGCCATGGTAGACGGGTATGAAGGCGACTACGAAAAGTTTCGGTGATGTCGGCGTGACTCTGAAATTGCTGTCGATGGTGATCATGAAGTCCGCTCTGCAAATGTTGCTTTCAATATTCAATGCACTACAAATTTAAGAACGAAGCGGTGAAAGAAAATTGTGTTTATTTCGACTTCATGAGCTTGTACTCTTTGGGCTCGAGATAGCTCGATAGTTAAGGTGTCAGCTTACGGATCGGAAGATCCGTGGTTCGAAACCAGCCTCTGCATCTCGACTGCTATCTAGGCTTGGGCAACCTGGCAGAATCCCAGCCCTCGTACCTCCTCCCGTTGGCATGGCAGCTAGACACCGAAAGAGTGCTACAGCTGAACGATTTTTTTGTACTCTTTATGGTGTTATGTTTTACAGGGACACTCCTGACACTGGGCCCATCTTTTTCAGTAATCCAACTTTATTTCGGTAAACAATTTCGCACGCAGTAGAACGCAGTTGTAACAAAATAGTTCGCTACAACAGAGTGGAGTGTTGCTTCACCATAATGAGCAACACTACGGTGAAAACAAGCATTCGTAATCACATTCCCATTCATCACTTGAGAAGGAAGTTAATGCTTAATCTCATTCTGTGAACTGTTTGACTGAAGTATGGGGGATGCTTTCTGTGTGAGTACAGGCTAACCCAACCACTAATTAACTACCGAAAGCTGAGTTGGTATGTTCAACGTTTATCCATAAAGATTCTTGAGCTACCGGCTGCTGCGTATTCCCAGCGATGAAACAGGTGCACGGTGCTTCTCTGCTTTTCAACAAAGGTTAGCTTGACTTGTAGGGTAAATTCCGGACTTCGTTACTTGCTTTTTTTTGTAACGTAATTTACCACCTCTGTTGGAACCTGTCTGTATTTCCATTGTATGCAGTGAATGCATTGTTAGGATTTTCACAATGGTGAAAACACAAGTGGTAATCTGTAACACGGCCGCTTACTCATTGAGGCAATTTTCGGTAGTGAAATGATACACGCACAAGGTGAGTGGGTTGTGCAGTGAGTCCGTTGAAACAGTTCGATCGGCACCTAAAACAATACGGATTTTTCGCTCGAATTATCTCATCTGGTGCAGTCACGGAAGCGCAGGATCTTTGAAAGTACTTTTAAGAGCCCCTAGGGGTGCGTTGGAAACGTACAAGTGCATCTTTAGCACGTGATTGCAGTGATTTCCTATGATGAAACGTAAAGATAACGGCATCCTTATCTTCAGTCGTAAGAAACTGCGCAATGACCGTACAGTGGTCCTAGCTGCCACGGTTTCGTTCGCCGATGATTTGGGGAGGTGGGGTAGATATAACTGATGCATAACTAGGGGCTAGGCATTGAAGGCAATAGCTTGGATGCATAAGCGCCATTGAGGGCGCGACTGGGCCATGTCTGACAAAGTCTATAACCACTGACGTCCCTTCTCGGGGTGCCTATCCAGGGAAACGGCAGTGAGCTACAGCTATCGTCCCACCACAGGAACCGGATGCATCAGATAGGTCTTCAGTAATTGAACAGTTTGCGTAGTGTTTCTCATTCTCATGCATTTTTTTCCTGCAAATATTGTTCTTCTACCGGATCTAGTGAAACTGTGGAAGGTATTTTACTCCATATTATTCATGTTGCAAGATGATGTGGGAGTAAAAGATAGAAAACTAAAAAGATAGTCCAGCACCCTTTCGGTGCCTAGCTGCCATGCCACCAGAAGGAAGCACGAGGGCTGGGATACTGCCAGGTTGCCTAGACTGGGTAAGTCGAGAGACAGAGATCGGGTTCGAACCACGGACCTTTCGGTCAGTAAATTCGCCCTGTAACTACTGAAGTAAATTTCGTTGGTTATCCTTATTTACGACGGCATTATGGTGCATGTTTATCGCTCAGCTTGCTTGTTGCTCCTTATCGGTTTCTGGATACATTACTGTCTGTTGCAACCACATTCCTTTTTTCAGGAGCATATCCGCCAAATCTATCTTCCAATCAGTTCCGAGGAACCAAGAGTAACCCAGGCCAGCAGCGTGGATCCAATGTCGGCACGGGAGGTAATAATCGCCTTATGCCCTCTGCTGGCAACCCGGGTGGTCCAATGTCCAATCACCATACGCAACAGACTCCATCACATTCGAACCTGAACTATAACCTTATGAATCATCCGGTTCTGGATCATCATCCTTCTTCCCTATCCTCCGGCGGTGCTTTTGACTTTGGCGCAACACCGGCAGGAATGGTGGCGAGCGCGGCGACCGGTTATCCACATCCCTAGTGATTTCGATTTCATCAGACATTTTTGTTCATCTGGACACTGGTGAATGCAAAGGTCTCCCTGGGCCTTGGTCGCATTGTGGGGACGGGGATTGTTTCCTCACTTTCCCAGTTGGTGCAGGCTCTTCAAGTTGGATTCGCCCTCACCCATCTCCACGCTTTCAGAATTTTACTTGTGTCGCTTGTGGTCAGCTTCTGTATGGAGGACAAGGTCCTCTATTCTGGTGCCTATAGTCTTTATACTATTACTATTACTATAGCTCAGTTGCCGATGTCGCCCCCGTTCCAGCCCACGAGTTCGTGACCACCCATTCGCCACACTCTTTAGCCAAATCGATACTCCCCGACCTGATTCTTTGTTTTTTTCCCGTTATTGCTTTCTGACAATCACGGCTGGTGGGGCCGCGGTCCGACGTACGCGTCACCCTTGACCGATTCCCAGCACATTGTGATCTTATCCATTCGCTGTGGTTCAGTCTATATCTTGTGTGGAGCGTTGCCTCTCCTCTCATTTCGTGATCACTCGCTTGTACCGTGAGGGGAATGTGGTTTCATCTCCCCCCTGTGTCTACACTTACAGGTGAACTGTACAGATAACTGAGTCTTTGCTATTGCGGACTCTTACATGTTCCAAATGCCCTGGGGGACATTATCATGAAATTTCGATAGGCCCCTATTTTCACCACACGCTTACACACTCGTGTTTTCATCTTTGTACAGACATCGAAACCACACAAACACAATCCAAGGTTTTTAATGGGCTGCACAGCTGTCAAATGTTTTTGCCCAGCGTTTCGTCATTGTCGGTCTGCCTTTTGGACTGTCATCCGATTCTTGTAACGCGTCACCCCATCCGTTGTTATTGTGTTTAAACTGAGCAGAGATGGCCCGATTTCGGTCGTTGTGGTAGGATGTAAACACTTGGACAGGCGTGTTTCCTACGGCTTCTACATTATAGCGTCGTGTTTCGCTTGGTCTCACTGCTGATTTGTTGCCTTAGCTTTTCCTTGTTTTATCGTTGTTATTACAATTATCACTGCTCTTATTATTATTATTATTATCATTGTTATTCTCTGAGACTATGCGCGATGCTTTGTCTCTATTTTTCTAGGGACCCGTTCATACACGAAAACACATCCACGTGCATCTCTGCCCAGAACTATTGTCTATTTTGAGTTCTCCTCATCGCTTTTTTCCATCTAAAAATCTCCCTACTGCTACAAGCAGCACAACCACACGTGCTCTCCTCCCCCTTACATCATCACCCACGTCTTCTTGTTTATAAGGCTAGACTTCTTGGTGGTTTTTTGTCTGTCGCCAAACGCCCGCCGTCACTCGTTTTTTCCTTAAACTTCCTTCATTGACTCATGCCTCATCTCACAACCACCTGTCCCTCGCCTCAAACACACCCGGATATATTTGTTCGTCGCCTTTAATAATCGCTTTTTCCCACAGCGGACATCCCTAAACAATCTGCGTCTTCTATGAACCTGATTGCATCTTGCTGCAATGCTCCAGCATAAATAGCGCGAGTGATCGTCGTCGTCAGTAAAATACTCAGTAAATACTGGTGCATGACTTATACAGCCATGGGAAAATAAGGCCATATTTCGGATGGAGGAAGACAAAATAAGCTGTACTGCGCCGCCCACATTCTTGTGAAATATGCACTGTGGTCCCTCCCGAATAAGGACTTGCCTTTCTAAAATGGCCAGTTTCTCACTCCTGCCTACTTTTATGTTGGGTTGGTGCGCTAAGTACCAAAGCATCCTCCAAAAGGAATCGGAAGAGTTTGGCCCCGCTGCACCCCAATAGGAACCGTCTTGGTTCAGAAATTAGGAGACGCAAACATTGGAATGACTTAACTTCCGTTTAGCGCTGGTAAGGTAGCCTATTCAGAGACCAAGCTTAAGCGTGTTGTGCGTTATCCCCAACGAAAGGATAGTCCCGTGGCTCGTCTACAATAGAGCAAATCACGTCATCCTAGTTCTTTCAGTTAACGATGGAAAAAGTTCAGCTGCCAGAAGAGAGCTCCGTTGTTCGGCCGATAATCCAGCTGATCGTGCGATGAGGTAATTCTCTTCCTCAACAGTAAGATGATTATTGGGCTCAGTAAAAACGGCGGACAACTTAGCCAATGTAAAGATGTTTAAGTAATCACCGAGACAAAGAAGTTATTGAACTTTTCAATTTATCTCTTCTGGATTTACACCCTCAGTTCACTTGCGTCTCGGTCACCTCAGTCGCAGTGGTAAACATAAAGTCTTTTCCTGCCTGGAGATGCTAAGCTTAGTCCGTTCTATGGGACTTCATTGCAGTTAAGCTCTACTTGATCATGCTTCCGTGTAGACCAATAGCTCCACTTTCATATCATTCGTCCAGTAGGAAGCTTTTGTGATAATCGATTGTCCTGATAATCCAAGCGTGAAAAACGAAGGTGCCAAGTCAGGCTAGTTTGATTATGTTCACTGTGAATACTTGTATGTGGCCGGAAGCTAACGATTCTATGTTGGATTACGTTCGACTACGGGGTGGTAACTGGCTAATATACCAATGCTGATGGATCAGTGGATTTTCATACGGTTCTCTGTATAATAATAAATTCGAGGGCAACCAGTCAAAGAAACAACGGAACACCAGACATTTTAGGAGCACAGTAAAAACCGCATAGGTCCTGAACCGATGAATCAGACTTCGGAGAAAACTGACGTTTGCGACCTTAGTAGTGTCCCATGTTGTGCTCTCCACTCCGAATCACTGTCGGCAAAAGTTTGCAACCCCAATGAAAAGTGTCTTCATTCACGCAGGTACTTTTGGGTCTTCGCGCTCATCTAACGTGGTCACGTGTTTCTCCCTGAGTTCAACAGCTGACCGCGTTGGTAAGCCTGCTGTTACTTCTTATCCGGATGCCAGCTTAAGTCTATGTCGTTCGGATGAGGTTTGCCGGTAACCACGATTTTCAGGTGTGTTTAGTTCAGTGCCCTTTGCAGGTGTACGCACTTCCGACATTCTTGACCGTTTTGTATAAAGAGGAGGCTCCTTTCTCCCAAGTCCAAATTCTTATAAACCTTTCTTGATTACTTCGTGCATGGCAGTCAAGCACCAATATTTACTACTAGTTTCTTGCTTTCCATGATGATGACAGCTATCCAGAAAAGCCCTATGCAAAAGGAGGCAGCGCAAGTACGGTAGACGGACTTTGATGCTGTCTTCTTACCCCGCACAATATGCGAACTCGCCGCTGTGAGTAAGGTAGGATCCCACTTCGTTGTTCATTGACCAACGAACCAACCAACGTCTATGAGATATTCTAGGATCGGGGAGGATCTTATTGGCCACACTTGTTCATTTGTCTGGCGGAATTCGGCACAGTATAATCCCGATACAATGGCAGTCAGAATTTCCTCCAGAGTTCCCATCGTAACATGGATCATATCGTTCCCCCCGCACTATCCTGAACCTACGTCTGCTGCTGCCCAGGCACTTTTGTCGGTGGTGTTTTACGTCAGAGTGCAGCGTAATCCACTACAATAATCAGTAAAACTACGTGGATCTACTCTTCACTACAGCAGGTGGTGAAAGTAGCCCATGCGTGGGCATTCAAACGGTGCAGCCTCTGCGTGAAACAAAAAAACAACTGTACAACTATTTCCGCTGCTAGTTCCATTGTCTGTCCTTACTTGTGGCTACCCTTCACTGGATGCCACTGTCCTACTTCACCTGACGGTATCGTGGTCAACTCTCTCTGCTTTCCAACGCCATTCGACCTAGTTTTAATGGATCACCCTACAAAGCTGAACTTCCTAGCTGTCTTCTGATGCTGCAAATTTGACGATCTCGGTCATCAGCACATTTCTTCTTGAAAGGACTGTGCCCTTGTGACCAGGTCAAAGTTTGTCTGTTATAGTCGGCTGTGTTTATTCGACCATGGTTCTCTCACACTTCGTTGCCAGGACAGTGTCTAACCCGCCAGGCTCGTCTTCACCCTCTGCGTGGTCGTGCGCAAAGGACTCTGAGTGGCATACGTGGCACTTGATCAAATTAGAACAACCTATAGAATGTGATCAGCTCATTTGTCATGGACGAATTATGTCCTCCAGAAACTATCTGACGTACTCCAGTATTACTGATCCGTGTTCTCAGCAGACTTGGGCAGCGCTAATGGTCAAACTGAACGATTTTTAACGCCCTCAGCTCAAAGCTACCAGGTTTCTGACCAATAAAATAACACAGCAGCATTGACACATAGGCTGATGTCACGCCTGCATCACAGGTGATGCTACTGTGACCTACCCGATCCTGGAGGAATTGTCGTCTCTGGCTAGACCACCGGGACTGATACAGCTACCTAGGTAGACAATTTTGTATTCTTCGTCATTCGGCTCACCCGCAAGCATGAGGTTCGTGTTTATCGTACCTAATCTTGCAGAAGCACTCTACGTTGTGTAGGTATGAAGCGCATACCGAACCGTGAGGCAGAATTATTTAGATTACTGAATATTGTCTGTATTACGATGGCGTCAGGTCAAAGAAGACCTATGTTGTCTGCGTACTCCATATCCGTGTGCTATCGCCCTGGGAGAATTTCGATCTCACCTGCACTACAGGCTGGGAGTTAGTCTTACACGATCATATCAGTCACTAGTCTGAGGAGAAAAGATGAAAGACTGCAGCCTTGTCTGACACCACTCACGGGATAGCCTATCACGCGTCCACGGGAGTTGGCGTACAGCCCTTTAAACGGGGGGGGGCAATAGTTTATAGGAACACCGTTGCTCCTCAGGTACTGCCATAGAGCCGGACGACCAACAGAGTCGAAGATAGCTTTCAAGTCAAGAAGGGCGAACACTGCCGGTCACTGGAAGCACTGGCGGACAGTGAATATGTCATCAAAGATGTTGTGGATGTGTCGTCCTCTTGCAGGTTAGTTTTCACGGATCTTTTTCTTTTTGTGTTTAGTCAACCTTCGAAGGATAAGAACAGAGAGCACCTTCGGTGCAGGCTAATGCTACGGTGGTAATTACACTGTTCCCATACCCTTTTTAAAGGTCCGATTGCATGTCTATGTGGCTCATTCTGCAGACATTTTCTCTTCAACCCACATAGCACCAGGAAATTTTGTCAGATGGGTAACCAGAGATTCTCCGTCTTCTTTGAAGAGGGCTAGATACACACCGTCTGGTCCTTGTGTCTCTCCACGTTTTAGATGGGATATTTCGTACTTCACTTCCTCTGGCAGGAGATTGAGATATATACTTCACTCACTCGAATGCACCATCTCAAGAAGTTGTGTTGCAGGCCAGCTATGCTGTTCTTCGAAGGGTTAGGTAGAACTTTCCAGTTGGTGTTTTTGCGAGTGAATTGATGGGCCAGCTTTTGCACTTATTGTTTCACTCATCGTTGCTTTCTTTTGGCTAGTCAGTTGCATTAACCGGTATATGGCATGGCTGTTTCCGGTAGGAGAGGTCTTCTCCATCTCCAGCGCTTGCAATGTCCATCAAACCTGTTGGTCATTCCTTAGACTCTTCACTATTTAGCGTTTTAGGGATTTATGTGCGCCATTGCCTGTTGGTATTGATTTCATGGCATCAGTCAGGAAGAGCGACCTCCAATATTCAGTTGAACGTATCAGAGAAGTGAAACAGACCAATTTGAAAGCCATTAACATACAATGGCAGGCTTTATCCAGATGCTCGCTAGCACGACTATCTTGGTTCACTTCACAGAGTCGTTGAGCTAGCTCAGATCAATACTGCGGAGTCATGGCAGTTTTCCGAACATAAAGGATTGACATGTTACCGATTTGTGGAGACCTGAAGGAAGGCGAACTGCCAGAAGTGCTCGCTCTCTGCCATGATCAGAGTCATGTTGTGTACCTCAGTCTTGAACTGTGGCTCTCCACCGGTGGTTGGGAGCCGCATGATCTAATTGGGTCCATAACTGATTTGCACCTAGTGGCCGCCACGATTCGAGCGTTTATATTGAAAATTTGTGCTGTCCAGAAACAGCTGGTCGCCAGCGCGCAACTGAAGAATTCACCGTCCGTTGTCTGTGCAGAGAGCACCTACTCCGAGTCGAGTGCCCAGATATGATTCCAAAGAGCCCAAAAGACTGATGTTGGCACTGTCAATAGAAGTGTTTCTTGCCTGGTGAATTAGATCAGTTAAATCTTTCTCAGCCTCAGAACTGCAATCTGTTGTGGCATGTGCCGACATTACAAACAAGCACTTTTTCTATAGAGTAGCATTGAGCTTCATTGGGCTGGATAACTGAACCTCGCAAAGACAACTGTTCAGTGGAACCCAAACTAGCAAAGAGCGTTCAGCTCTGGGGATGAGTGCAAATTCATGCTATATATTCCACGAGTCATCGCTTCTGGATCACCAGACACACCGGGACTGAAATGTGAAATGTACGCGTGTTTCTGAATCACAGCATATATAAAGGTTAAAAAAAGTGTAAGCTCTGGGGGGCAGGCATTGCCTGTTTGCCAATTTGACGTACAGCACGGATGTTGAAAGCTCCTAGATAGAATTGATCTCTTGCATGTATCAAAGTGTTATTGTGTCTGTTTTAAATGGGCAGCGGATTGGAACCAGTGGCAGTTGCTTCTAGGGTGGGAAGGGAGTTGGGAGGGACATCGGTGAACGAAGTGCTGCGAGGGCAAATGACACTTCCCGGTTATCCGGGTAGAGGAAGACATACCCACCTTGGGCCTTAGACTCTTGGAAGTGTGACGCACAGAACAGTGGAAAGAGGGAGGGTTTTGTTTGGGGACCGCGCCTCTAGCTTCCAACTCACAAATATGACAGGCAAGGCAGCGGACAATGGGGTCTTTTTGCAGGACTCTATCCGGAACCGATGATTCAGTAGTCAGGACCTTCCGCTGCTGGTCTAGTCCGATGTCACAGGAAGTAAGACATAGATATCCCAATCTTGATGCTGTCGCGCAAAACAGGTACGTTTAGAGGCGTATTGGGCCGATGGCAAGGTTTAATTACCGCATTGGATAGCTCGCCGGTTGCCACAGGCGGGCGCAAACGGTCGTTAAAACAGGACGGTTCATGTTCAATTTTCACATTGTTCTGATTTGGTAGTCGTATCGTGGGCTAGTCAGGTTCAGTTCTTAAATCCATGGCAAGTCGATGGTTTGTGTCAAGGTCTTTTGAGCATGCAAGCTGGGTTGGCACTGATTAATCAATATTGTGATATCATCTTGAGCAATTACTACCGACCCAACTTGTGGGCACAAAAGACCTTGAAACAAGCTATCGGAATGGCCTGGAGTTAAGAGTAGGACCTGGCTAGCCCACGATACGATTGGTTTCGTTCCACTTTTTTACCGCTAGTTACCTTTAATAATGTAAAACTAATGGTTCTTAGTACTGCGGCTGAAGAGTCAAAAGCGAAATGTCGACATCCCACAACCGTTATTTTCTTAGTGTTATTCGGACGTGATTAAGTCGCGGTTACAAGACAATAGGTGCTCTTTATTCGTTATCATCGACGAATCTTAAGACGAACATTTCAAAGGATTTGTTAAAGAATACAAATAGATGCAAGTAGGTACCAGTATTAGAATGGGCTTGAGTCACATTCATGTTTAACCAGTTTGAGCCAAACTGGCTCAGGAGTTCATCCGCCCCGGGATAAGAACCAAATACGGGACTAGGGATTTTTTGCAAACAAGGACTATTGTGTGCAAGACTATGCCAGTGCCCTTCAAATGTCGCTTGGCAAGACAGTTTTGTAAGTTGTTAGAATTTCAAGCGCATAAGCGTGATGGCGAGCAAGTTTTCTCACTAACCCCGCACCCGTCCGGTAGGCGGGAAGTCAACAGTTCTGTTCCATGCCCAGGAGCGTCTCTCCGTTCATGCTCTGTGTCATCTCAGGTTTTGCTATCAAAGATGTAAGAGGTTAGGAGATTCGTATTGCTACTTGGACAAACACCAACATGTCGAGCATCTGTCAAGGCTTTTTCAAGAAAGTAAGGGATGCGTTAGTAGAAGAGGACAGTTTTGTAATACAGCGTCTGTTGATGATAAAGTCAACTTCCTAGAACACACGAAATCCTTGGTGAGTACTATAATGGCCCAGCTAGTTCAGTGGCAAGGACAAAAGGTTTGGGCTAAGAAAAAGAGATGTGGAGAGTGGGAAATCATCCAACTTTTCAAAATATGCCTTCTAAATTATCACGGACAGAACCTCCAAACACAGCATGGTCAAGAGTAGGTCTAGCGAATAAACGAGTGAAGCCGTCCACTACACCCTGTGAAACGTTCCCAAGAGATCTGCAACCGCGTAGTCTCTGTTGAGGATGCCATATCTACTACCTCTTCACGGCGCTGTTTCCACCATATTGAAGGGACCATAACAAGTGTTAGGCACCACCGCCTGGCTGACCCCCCAGTTATACCCTGATTCCAAATCAACAACCACGAGAACAGGAATCAGCTCCAGTAGATTGATCGTATGAGATTACTCTCAAAAGCCAACGGCCATGATACCAGCATTACCAAACGTTCTCCACCTGTTTCCTGTAACCCTGCGGATCTCACTTGGGTCCGCAAAGGTTAGAGGTGCATACTCGAGCAGAAACTGTGTGGTGCTGGGGGCAAAGCAAGTAACAAATCCTTATGAAACTACAGTGGTAGTCACTTGCAGTCGCTCACACCACAGTATCCCAGTAAATTGAAGTTTTCTTTGTGGCCCGGTGGCATTAGTGACCAAGATGTAGGCTGGATTCCTCAATACATCCAGCAACTTTTACACAGACCCTTCAGACTACCAGCAAGTGCGGTCTGCATGATATCGGTCAGACGTAACATGACTCTCAGAACTCGACTACCCAACTCTTATCCAGATGAACAAGTGTTTTTGATGGTTCTACCACAGTAGACCAGTAGACAACTCAGACATTGACTTTTTACTGAGTGGCCTCACCAGTGGTGCATTCATTGTCTGGACACTGATATCTTCAAGAATCGTCATGGCTTCATTAAGAGGTATCCTGTGAACCCGACAGTGAATGCCGTATGTACGCCAACGTATGCATCGTACCAAACCGTAAAAGATGAGTTCTACTGACAACTCTGCTGATTAGCTAGATATCATGACGAAATGTCATGATAATAATGGGTACCTACAACTCACGAGTGGGGAAACGAAATGACAACACTCTTCAAGCGCTTGATCGATTCCTTTTGGGCCAACGCTGTGAGAATGGTGACAGGCTCGTTACTTTCGTGACCATCAGCCAACTCGTTGTCAGCTATACACCTTTATAACACCCGAAGAAACATATGTTAATGCGGTACGTGTTGACAGTCACACAGTTCATTATTTTTTAACTCTGAAGCGAAACTACAACAGTAGACTACGGCCTTTGGTCTTATTCACAGAACACCTGTCTTCCGTCAGCCTGCAGCAGGAACTCAGCGTAAAACATAAACTATTCAGCTAATAAGGTTGCGGGATTTCCACCAACTTGGCAGCACACCATCCACACACCTGATGCTCGATAGCGAAATGAAAACACAAACTGAAAGGCCAGAACGGCACTTGGCTGTCCTGATACACGCACCTGGAGCAAACATCCTAGGGTCACTGTGTATGTTGTTGTGCTGCACGGCAGTGAAATCTGGACACTATGAAGACGACATGGTTGGGTTCTAGGCTTGTATTATCTGCGCAAAATCCTCCGGATCAAACGAAAAGGCCGAATCCAGAGCAGCAAGGACCGTCGAAAAGCAAACTATGAAGTGAAAGCAACTGCGATAGTTAAGCTAGTTGAAACGAATGGCCGAGATTCGCATTTCAAAACAAATTGCCTGCGGTCAGCTGCGCACCGTGAAGCTGCAGAAATTCGAAATTCAGCTACTGGATGAGTCTCCAGTGGAATCCAAAATACTTCGACTATTATTTTAGATCATGGGAAGACCCGGCACACAACAGAGCGGCCTGCAGAACGACTTTCCAAGCAAGCGTGAGAAGCTTTGAGATGTGATGCATCGCAGGACAGACGAGTCATTCGGAAGGGGCCTGATCTTCCTAGTGGAGCCTCGATCACGTGGAATTGCGCAATATGCGGGCACATGTCTTAGTGGAATCAGCCTTGTGAATCGCCAGCGTACCCATCCTTCAGCCTGATAAACGTAAACAAATAGAAGTGAGCCACGTTTGTGGCATTTTCTGATGAGTATCTGCCCGAAATTGCCACCTTAAGAATGAAGTCATTGTTAGCCGTATGTTTAGTGAATTACTGCCAGGTTATCCAATACCATACGGACGTTGTGTTGGTCGTTGACTATCGGCACCACTTGTATGAATCTCTGCTCGGTGAGGTACGGCATTTCATTGAAACTTGAAGGAACTGACAGATGACACCGTTACCTCGATGACAACCAAGTAACTGGTTCCGGTGACTACTCTCATACCATTATGGTTAGGCTGGTTGATGGGTTGCAACACGACTCTGCAAGTTCTCCCGTAGACCGTATTCCCCGAGTCAACATTGACATCAAGGGCCTGCATGCAGCACTACACGTCACCCGGCGTCAACAATCTGCGGTTCTCCAACCATCCACAGGTGTCGACCGGCAAAGTCTATTAGGACAACAGTCGTTAAAGCGCCTAGACTACTTGCTGGAGAGTGTATCGCATCGCCCTATCTTTTTCAACAGCTTACTCCAAAACATATGGGTTTTTGGGTGATTTAAAGATTCGGTTCAGTGTGGAAGTCGCACAAGGGGCTCGTTCACTGCGTCGGTGAAAAGCAGCTGTTGGTCCACTAGGCAGTGCGGCAAACCACGTGCGAGTTTCGAATGTACAACTATATTGAAAAGCAAATCTCCTCGGTAAGAAGAAGCCCTGTAGTCTCCCTATAATACTAAACGTGCTATTTCGCCCAGGCTGTGTACCAGGACTGCTTTGCTTAGATGCAGTACATTTTTTGTAACCGGCCACGTGAGATTGGTTAATTGCGATAAAACATTGGTTCATTTTGGGCATATTGGTATATTTAAATGAAAACCTTTGTGGAAGGGACACTACATACCACGACATTCCGGCTCTTCCCGCAATGTCCCTTACGGCGCCGTAAGCCCAAACCTTAATAACGTTGGACCTTTGGGAGGAAAACGGGACTGGATTCTTGTGGTCTGACGTACCGTGTAAAGATTGGATGGCAAAAAAAGCTAAATCGAATCCTTTTTGTGGCGAAATCTTCCCGAAGGAACACACAATCATGAAGGCTTTCTATGAAGGATTGGATTTTTTTCCGAACGATAAACTGATATCTCTCGTTGATTGCACAAGGATTGAGACGGTGCTTGAGATACCTCACGGGGGCGTAGAACTATATCTAAGCAAAATGCATTAGCCGCGCAAACTGGTGGGTGGACATGTGGCTCGAAACTAAAATTGCTAACCGGAGGGACAGACATCCAATCCATTCACATATACTTGGCGTGGCTGAGCAAGGACAAAGAGGTTCACGTGGCTGAGTTTTGGGAATTCCACCACATCCGTGCTAAGACGCCTGGAAAAGCGGTAAAACATACCAATCCGGATGGTGTAAAGTATGTCGTTAGCTCAGGTAAACTGGTGACGGTGAAATGCTTTATTGACCATGTTGGGGGAAGGCTTACTAGCACGGTAATCGCCAGAGGAACCTCTCAAGTGCAGAATCTTGTTGTGTGATCGACCCTAAAGGTGTCATTCCCTTCAAATGAAGGCTATATACCTCCTTTCCATTGCGGCCTATTTTCGGTGGCTGATCCAAACCAGTCCTACTTAACTTTTGTGTGAGGTATCACAACGGAATTGGAGGCACTGAATTGTCGATGAGCAGGTTATCTGAGCTTTGTTCCTAAAATTGTCAAAGTTGCACGCTGACGGTGAACGTGCTGTCTAACCTCCTTATCGGTAAGAATATCAGTTCATTTCACTATTGTAGCTGGAGCAAAACTTCACAGAACATCACATATACATCGAAAATAAGCTAACACATATGGTCAGAATTTGGCAATCATCTGAGTTTTACCGGAAAGAATACAGCTTAGAGAGGCAGGACAACTAATAAACCTGTCGGCACAAGGCATCAAACGATTGCGACAAACAATACAGAGTATGGCTATGAACATCCGTCTTACATCTGGGCAAAAGGTTTTGGGGATCGCCTGCTTGAGTAGCGATAGGTAGAACATCTCTCATAGCTAAATTGCAACCACTGGAGAGATGTTTTTATGGGGGCAATTTCGGCAAAGGAAAATACTCTTCTAGTCCACACACCATCCGAGAATAAGGTGAATGAAAACACGCTTTGTGAAAGACGGCACATAATGGAAAAACAGCGTTTCACACTGCCGAGTCACCGTTACAAAAGACATCGCTTTCCCCCTTCTCTTCGTCCGTTTTCCAGGCGGTCTGAACTTCACATATACGATAGAGAGGCCGTAGCAACTGCGTCTGGTAAAATTTGTTCGACCTGGCCGGATCACGTGGCTCCCAGAGATCCAATATTCGCGCCACTGCCTCAACGGTGCATACTGCGTGGGAAAATGGTTGACGCCGCACAATGAACTCGCTGGGCATGACGTCACCTGTGGTGGGATTTGGCGGCAAGCAAACCTATTGTAATGGGATAAAAATAAATGCGGTTTTAGATGGCGGTTACACGCGCATGAACTGCTCAACACCACGTTTGTAGCTATCAAGTGTACAATCGAACTGGAGAGGAACAACCGACCACCATTCTTGGACGCTTTAGTGAATAGAAAAGCGGATAGGAATCTGGAAACCTGCGCACACCATAAAGAAACACGTACGAATCAAATACTGAACTAGAACAGCAATCATCCACTGAATAAACCCTCTTCAAGAGGGTTGAGACACACTGCGACACCAGAGAACTAAGGAAGAAGGAAGGATACTATGTATTCGGAGTATTCCAGAACAATGGATATCCAAGGAATTTTATCAGGAGAAGCTTGAAGAAAAAGACATCTCAACAACAGCAACAGCAAGGAAAAGCGACCAGACAGATAGTCCTACCTTACAGCAAGGATATATCTGAACTCAGCCAGGTATTTGGTTCAAAAAGGAATCCTCGTAGCCCATAAACCGAATGCCACTTTACGGAAACTGATCCCAAAACCGAAAGAAAACCAAGACAGAACCAAGAGTAACAATGTGATATACCAAATCAGCTGCAACAAGTTTTACGTTGGACAGACTGGGAGGAAACTATACCCTCGAAAAAAATACAACGCAGCCGTCGGGAGACATTACCCACTATCCTTGATATCCATACTTGAAGACCTGGAAAACCTTAAAGTCTTGATATACGGAGACGAGACACAGAAGGTGATTTCTGGAAGCATGGTAGCCCGCGACGGATTCGATCAACCGACACACCGAACTAGATACAATTTACACATCACTACGTACAAATGATCAATATCTAAACCGGAATACTCAAAGAGCAGCCTATTGGCTTAACAAACCAAGAAGGAAGAAACTCCTTGGAGTCAGACCAGAAAAGTCACAAAATGGAACCCAGAGAAGTCATGGAGAGAGGCCAATCCAGCACAGACCAGGGGAGACCAAGCTCAAAAGTCATGTGGTCACCGACCAATCAGGACAAAGTATAAAGGACCAAATAACCGAACCGCCGGGCCGAACAATCAATCGTGACCGCAGGTCAGACCCGGCTAGCAACACGTATATTAACACATGAGTAACACTATTCAACGCACAAGCACCGACCCATCGCTACGCTCTACCACGTTTCCTAACATCGTACTGATGATATCACATCGATTAGTGGTGAAGCGTTTGCAATCAAATTGCCCAGCTCAGCGAACAAACCAACGAACACCTACACTATCTGAGTTGCCAGCATTCTCCTCAATAGCGAACTTCCGAATCGTTGTTGTTGTCTTCAGTACCCAAAGCATCCCTTTTCCATCTGGTTGGAGAAGAAGAAAACGGAGCAAAAACTGGACTTGGGTGATGCTTCCGTAACAACGTTAACGAAATCTTCACATTCTATCAGGTGCTAGAGCAATGCCATACGTAAAACGACCCACAATTTTAGTATTTCTGGATTTCCAAGGCGTATTCGACTCGGTTGACAGATGTGTTCTCCTTAACACACTTGCACCCCCTCTCAAGGAATGCCCCGGAAGTTTGTGAACATAATAAGTTCTTTGTATTCTCAGACTTCCGGGTGTGTGAGAGCATACAGAGAGCTCTCCAAAGGCTTCCGTACACAAGGTGGTGTCCACTCTCTCTCCATTTGTATTTAATTTAATGATCGACAAGATAATGAGACGAACGCTGGAAGGTCTTCAAAACCCCGGTGTTCAAAAAGCTGCTGACGAAAACCTTTTCGATCTGGAATATGCAGACGACATCGTTCTCGTCTCCAAAGAAAAGGTGCAGGAATTTTTGGATGAAATGACCGAAGTCATCCCATCCCTTGTCGTTCTCTTTGCACCCACAAAGTGTAAGGTCATGCTCCTGGACATGCAGTCGCTGAACACGCCATTTACAATCCGGGGAGTGCAATAAGGGTAATGTCTCAGCTCAGTTCTCGGTTTGAAACTTCCAAGCTAGTGTTCTCGTCGACAACCGCTGTCTCAGTGCCAAGGCTCGTGTGAGTTGGTGCCGGCGAATGCTTAACGAGACGATTAGAAAGCGAGTTTTCGGTTATGCAATGGGGACTTCCATTGAAGCACGTGTCCAGCACCAGAAGATGCGTTGGTTAGTCCATGTATTGCGAGCGCTGAACTATCGTTTGCCGAAGAGAATGCTGTTTTCCGTGCCCAAATCAGAGTGGCGGAAGCAGAGGGGGGAACAACCCTTGACCTGGCAGACGGGCATGAGAGATTACGAAAAGGTTGGGTATTGTCGGTACTCGTTTAGCTGTAGCACCCTTTCTGTGCCTAGCCGCCATGCTAACGGAAGAATGCACGAGGACTGGGATGCTGCCAGGTTGCCTTCCGGTCCGTAAGCTGGCGCCTTAACCACTGAGCTATCTCGGTGCCACTAGTCTTCCGGGATGGAGACCACGTGATTTCCACTGCACCTGTTTGGAGCCGCTGCAAGATATGGCTAATAATAAATGTCAATGGCGTTCTTGTTGCCAGTTTATATCCAGATTGCCTGAATGAGTATCTGGAGGTGTAGACACCTCAGAATGATTGTAGTGAGCTAGCACTAAGTCCCTTCCCCAGCCACTGCTATTCTTTTCTTCACAATAAGACTTTCAAATAAATCATGGTTGCACGGCAGCAAAGCATTAGTGTTGAACGCTGATGTTGTCTAATTACAGTTTTCAAATTGTTCAAACTGTGGTAGTGTTCAAAGTTTTTTTCAGATTCGTGTTAGTTACTGTTGTTTTATCTCGACCGAGCGGGTAATTTTACGGTGGGGCAACGTCAGTCAAGGATAGCTCTCTAGCTATCGGAGTTGTCGGATGACTCAGAGTGCGAATGGGATCCGCTGGTTTTAAGGACTCAGGATGTTATATCGTATCCGACTTATGACTCTTGATCACCGTTCACCTGGTTTATTCGGACGAAGGTGAACAACAAGGTGATACAGATTTCAGTTGAGCTCCATCAACTCTGGGATTCCGTGTGGGCTCCTCCACTCGAGGAGGAGATGTCGACCTGTCGGATCGCAGCTATTCCTCCCATGGTCAATTGACATACCTGATTGGTCTCATTCAGTCGGGAAGTAGCCTCTTACGGTCTCCTGTTATGAAGCGTGCAGAAAGTGAGGCAAAATTATTTTTAGGATGATTGGATATATTTGCACCCAATCGCATAGTTAGGGTCCATATACGAGTTGTCCGGGGCATTCAACTCCAAAGAGATAAAAAAAATCAGGTGAAGTCACCGGACTTATAGCAAAAATAGTGTTCAGGAGAACGACTGGAAGAGCGTGATGTTAACCCAAACCACGTGGAGCGGTGTGCACACGTGAGCACAATCTAAACGTCTGGAAACATCCACATAGGTTAAACAAAATGTCACAGTACCTCTTCAGTTATGGAACCAAAAGTCGGCTAACAGGGTCAATCGTTGGGTAGAATGGGAGTTCAGGTTTGCCATACATATTTGTCTAGTTGAGCCCGGAACAATGAGGTTGCTCTGAAACTACAATGATCGAGTCAAGGCAATTTAGGTTGCCTAAGTCACTTCTTTCGTAGAATCTCCCCGCTTGCATGAAGTTTTCCCTAAAAGAAAACTCGTATGTGAAATGGCGGACGATCCACTTTTCAGAGGATTTCCTTCTCAAGGCGTTTTCTGTAGGGAACTAGTCATTTCTAGGTGGCAGCTCGGAAGAGCTGTGTGATAAATGTACCATAACATAGGTTGATGCAATCTGACCACGGCTTTGGAATACGATTAGTTGAATTCATTCGTGAATACACATCGCTAACCGCACTTTGTGAATACTGCGCAAAAAACATTTCTAGCTCGTATGAAGCGCATTTGGTATAGTAAGGGTCACACTCACTCGCTTGAGTGCGAACAGAAGGGGTGAACCGGTAAGCATGTGTCGCGCCTGTGTCCACGTTCCGTCCAGCACCACCAACCAACGGGAACCTGGTACATCATCCGCCTGGGGGCAACATTGATCGGCCGGGATCGCGCCGCGATATGGGAACAAGACGAATGTGTTGTCGCTGGTGAGGATGGACATCAATTCGGGGCAGCTAGTGTGCAAATCAATGATTGGGGGGGAAAGGGGGGAGGGAAGACATTTTTTTTAGAAAAGCAGCTTTTACTGGAGCTTGGTCTAAAAGCTTCATAGACAGTTCCTACATTTTCCACGGACGTCCGTGGAACTTTTCGTCAGGAACCTCTATGAATTTCCTGTTCTGTTTGATTTGGTGACGGAATTGTCACATAGGCTGGAAACTTATCCTACTAAAGCAAACACTACTGTGATCAGTTAAGATGAAATGTTCCAGCAGATTTTCTCGGTACTGATGAAACTGACTCAAAGCTTCTCACACCGAAACTTTTGTAAGAACTGCACGTACCGATGATCAAAAGATATCGCTGTTGTGTTTGGACTGCTAAGCGACGAGCACAGGTTGATGCTGACCAGTCCAGCAAAGCTACTAAGAACTAGCTACCTAACGCCTTCTTCGAAACTGACTGAAAGCAATATAGGGATCAGGAAAATTAGTTGGCCCATTATCTCACTCAGACGAATAGCAGCTTACCGTAAGAGATGCAATGTCACAACGTGGACACCGCGGTAGACAAACTGAACCACTCTTGGAAGGAGAAGTTAGACGCTCAGGAGAGCACGATTTTAGAAGGAGGGACAAAAAGGACTATCTCTGAGTCAATAGTTGAAAAAATAAGGTGTCTTGCTTCATTTATCAAAACCATGACAAAACACAGTTAGAATTTAGTTGCTGTTTTGTATGCATAGTTAATGCACAACAACCTAATCTCAGCCTCATGCAACAACCGTTTGTGGTTACCATGTAATGAGAGGTCGAAAAACCCTGTATATATTTCATCTCAGATGGGAACCACGGACTGTGAGTATCTCACGAGTCGACAGGACGATTGGGATCCGCAACCTTCCAGTTGGTGCCTGAGCATTCAGCCACGACTGGTCTGTCACTAGTTCTTAAATTGTATTTGGACAGGATGCAGCGCAATCACCACCCAACTGGTGACACGTGATCGGTTCTGGAATGATAACCCCCCAGATGATAGACCAAGCGACTTGTGGGAGTTTTTCCCTTCAAACTAGATGGCTTAAATGGAGTTATCTTGAGACGATTTCTTCAAATAGATGGAGTCTGTCTGCGCTGAAAACCGAATGGCATTGCACACCTGCTACATTTGTCCATCTTAGATATATTAAAGATGAAAATGTGAAGAGCATACGATTTATCGACAACATGCGTACATCATCGGATTCACGGTAATATTGCAATAAAGCAGGCCAATATAATTCAAAAATGGAGCGGGGAACGCCATAATCATCGCTTAAAGAAAATGTGTTCATTTATCACTCAACTTGGTGCGAACGAGAAACTCAGTTGAATCTCTCGTTTTTAGTGACTCTCAACCTTATCAGTAGAGTTGTATAAATAAAAAGTATTCTGATATCTTAAATACCGTTCCAAATGAAACATTAGGTTGTCTTTGTGCAGTGCATGAACGACAGATTCGCTTGACATTCGGATGAGTTTGAATTAATTTGGAAATGATAGTAGAACTCTACTTATGTAAATGTAGTGTTCAAGTTGGAGGAAGGATTGACAAAACGTCGGAGACCACGCCCAACAGATAACCCCCAAGAAGGGTGGAGCAGATGGAGGGCTGTCGAAAAGTCTTCAGCAGCTTTGTGAGTAGCGTTGGGAATGTTGACCGCTGCTAAAGTTTACAGGATACAATAGTGATGGTTTTTTCTCCTAAGCGCACATTAAGCCGGGGCGGGTGAGTTGCGAAACCAACACGCTGCGCAAACTCCTCGGTGAATTTCCAGCAGACCGAACAGAATTCACTCATCAAATAGACGATTGAGTCATTCTGGAGGCAGTTCTTTTTGTCAAGTTTTAGAAACCTTAATGCGGGATGAAACTGCTGTGTCTCTCAACCCTTAGGCTGGTCCTTCGATTGCTCTTCGGCCCGCTATGGTATATCAAACGGCATGGTGACTTAATACAGCCTATTATGGGACAAAGGAGGATTACTACAGCTGCATGTATAGAACAATCACGGAGTTATCCACAAGGTCAGAATCTTCACGATGTGGATAAAAGCTCCGAGGCAAAAGGGTTCATACTCTGACCAAAAAAGGTATGCCTCTTCCTGGTCTGGCCCGGTCAGCCATATGTCCGTCCGATCGACATGGAGACTTCATCCCGCAATTGAAACCGAGAACTGCACAGCTGTTTCATTCTTATTGGAAATCATCGGTAATGAGCCTCTCATGAGTCGTCAGTGCGATTTAACTTGGTGTTCGGTTGCTGCGGGCGGCTGGTTCTCGGAGAAAAACACAGTATTTCTGGCCTGAACAAGTCTTAGGATAAAAAGTACACAGTAGTCCCACTCCCCATTGAGCAAACACGCGTAGGGAATGTTAAAACGTTTGCGCTGAGAAAGGGCTAGCTCTTTGGGAGGTGGCAATCTAGTCAAACTTTACAAGTCTCACTAGTACAACTTAAAAGACGTCTACAATTAGTATATTTCCAAATATGGCCGATGTTAAACAGAGGAAATTCCTGATTGGATCAATCAACTGCATGGTTGGCCAAAACCACCATAACTGTATCAGGGATCCTCAGACTGGACCTTCGTTTACCCGTACGAAAAAGGCAGACTATGCGGGCCTTTGCTTAACATTTGCATCGACAGATCGCATGCGTCAGCAACCGTAAAGTCATCACACTCTGGACCATCGAGTATCGATATGCCGATCCTAATCGAAAACAGTATTTTCTGGCTCGGTCACGAGTTAGCTGAGCAAAGACATAGGAATCGTCGCACCGACGACGAAACCGCCGATGTGGCCTCATAATCGATCGTTTATTGCTTTGGAATCCACCATCATTACATCACCACCACTGTCGTCATCAACAGCTGCAAACCGAGTTATGGATCGGATCAAGCCGCCTTATTTTTCGTTCACGATGATGTTGAACTAGTGAACACAAATGAGCACGGTTGGTGATAGATTGTACAGTGATCGTAAAGCAGCTTTAAAAGCTGTACAAAGAAGGATCGGGAGATGGTGGCTAAGTCCTGAAGGAAGTGTATCGGTTTTGTGAACACCATTAGGTGCATGAGTAGGCCATGTCCTTCAGTATCGCCAACTATTGACACACCTCGTTCCGGAGTCCCCATCCAAAAAGATACAGCAGCTGGCAACTCAAGTGGGTTTTTTGACTGTGTCCCTCACACTTCTTTACCGAGTCAAAACCTGATCTCTCTTAACATGCCTTCGCCAAACAAAACTTGATAAGTCGGTCCGCTGGTCTTCGAAGCACATAACCAAGCTACTGATTACCAGCTCTTCTATGAGCAACCACACAAAAGGGCCATTGAGTTGAACCTCCGCAAACCATCAACTGTGTTAGCACTGGCTCGAACGCGGAAACGCCCTGACGTCATAATTAACTACTTTGATAAACATCCCAACTATTTTCGCCCTCTGTGTATTGATGAGTCAAATGGTCATTCGCCATAAGGTTCTATTCATCTGTTAGTTTGGATGTTTTCATCACCGATAGTGTGGACGGTACTGTCTCAAGCTGTGTATTGGAAACCTAGTTTGGGTGGACATCTGAAACTCAGAACCTTCTGTCTAGTACAGCACAGGCATGCGTTCGTCCACGCACTATTCTATAGAGCTAGACATTGTTGCAACCCGGACATATTCGCAGAAAGAAAATGACTATTCGATTAGATACTGAGGCCAAACACTGACTGCTACATCGAAGAACCTTTTGTTTCGAGAGAAACGGAAAGCTCAGATTATGGTATCAAATGAGTGCTTGCGCTTGAAGACTAATTAGACCAGTATTATTAGACACAGTATTTACCTCTACGCCAGTCCGTTATTGCAGCACATGCGTGGGAAGGTATGTAGACAGCCTATGTCACCACCGCTTACAATAATACTCACGTGAGTTTGATCTATGAGTCATTGCACTTATCAATTCACTTAAAGGTGTGATGAGCAGGGCGCTTGGAACCCGAGCAAAAGACTGCGCGCCCGAAAAATTCCGTACACTGTCCGCCCTCCCCAACCCAAATCTGATTGAATCTGACTTATTGATCGTTAGACATTTAATTGACATCGAACAGAGTCGAACTCCACTGATCGATAAAGGGCTTAGAGCGAACACGTTCAATACTGAGCAATCGGTTAGGTCTGCATTGTGCGCCTGGAAAAGCCTAAGGGTAACTCTGAGGTTGAGTCGGCTTTATCGCTTTTTTTACGCTGCCCTTGATTTATACGGATGATGCGCAACGTACTGTAATGTATACCGCTTTACATGTTAGACCGCGAGTTCCTGTTCAAACTGACCCGTGGGTCGCATGGCTTATAGATTGGAGAAACTATACCATTTCACAAGAGTTGACTTAAGGCTTAGGACCTGTTGCTCAGGTGTCACCTACAGGACGTCCTAGAACTGACATTTGCCACAGATAGCCGGTAAACAAATCCCCGAGAGCTCACTCACCTCGGTGACTTGGGGAATTCATTCTACCTGGAGGCGGAGCCTTGCTTAGAAGAAAGGGATCTTGTGAAATAACTTATGTTCCGGGCGGAGATAATGAACATGGAAGGATTGTTGGACTAAGTGCGGATGCCGTGATCAATTTGTCACCACAAGATCAACGAATAAATAAATTGGCTCTCCGCAGAGCGACAAAAACGGAATTTATCTACCGATTTGTATTCCCAACCTTCTATGTTTAGATGTAGAGAAAATCCAGAAGAAAACTCGGTTGCATTTCGCACAGACATTTGGACTTTGCGGGATTTGTTTCAATGAAGCAGGAAACCAAGTGAACAAAACCACATTCGGCAATGCCCCCCAAGAGTAGAAACCACAAAGCACAAAGGTTGGTTTGTGCTTTTTCAGGGGGGAGGAACACAGTTCAAACGAGACCTTGAGAAAGTGCACAGAAGTTGCAGAAACTCACAGCAGAGAAGCAATGTATTTGGTTTCTCTCGACTACAGTAATGTCATCGTAATAATTGAGTTCAACTTACAAAAAAAAACCTTAGGCATCATCAGGATTTCTGAGCGTGCCTTTACAGCAAACTTTGTGAGAGACCTGATTAGTCCATTGGCCTATTTTTTCGCTTGTTTCCAACATGTTTTCTGGGCAATCTCAAACTCTCTTTATCAGAAGCCATAACTCTAAAAACAACGTTTACTCGTAAAATATTTCACGCTCCCTATAAAAAGTTGTCCAAAAAACAGTATCTGAGTTTTCTCTTGGCTTGGGTTTTACCAAAGCGATCCTCTCAATACCCACCTGGGTAAACCAGTCTCAAACACCAAGGACTTCCGTTTCGACGACTTGGGCTCTAATCACCGCATGGATACCCTCAAATTGGCTGCCGGGATCCGTCTTGATATGTTGTGTGCAAGCCGGTGCATACTGGCTCGTCAATGAGATGAATACTACCCCATTTCAGCGACATGATGGGAAAAATGATGTCGACCTAAATGAGCTACCCCATGAGAAGTGCACAACTTCCCGGACGAGGATGAATGGACTATGTCATCCATGTGGCCTTTCTCCAAGGGAGCATCTGCAGGCCTGGATTCATCCTGTCAAAGTAATACAACTCGCAAGGAATTTGTCCCATCTTTGAGATCGATATCTTTGTTGTCACTTTAAAGTAAACTTCATGGGCTTGATATCATTATTTCTCAGGTTTGCTTGTTTCTCTTTCATTTCATTCTGATCAGAAGAATCATGTAAGTTAAAAGCATTACATGCTACTGATAGAAACCGATGAAATTCTGCTTGACAATTCCAAACTATTAGATTCACCTAGGAAAATAGTTGCCACTCGAGTGCTTGGTTTTGCGATAAATTTAGGTAGTTCCCAGGTGGTACCTCCAATACGACGTTCCGCAACAAAACTCTCCAAGAACAACGCTCTCAGCAGATTCTGGTCATTGGGCCTTGACGTCGAAAATCGCTTCCCTTTTTACCGGCTCCTCTAGCGTTCGAGACACTGTTCGTACATCTCAGTAAGTGGCGTGTGCCTAATAACCTTCAAATGAAATCAGCTCAACTAATATAGGTAATAATGGTTCAGCTGTGATACCCTTTCGCTGTATGGCTATGGCGCAAATCGAAGGAATGGTTGAGATACTGCCAGGTTACCCAAGCCCACACGGCAGTAAGCGGAAAGCGGTGGTTGCATTTGGACCAAACAACAGCCCGAAGCTGAATCGTGTTCACATCGAGAAAGCAAGTAAGTAACACTGAAAAAGAGAAAGTCTAACCGAATGTCATCCCACTGTAACGTAAGATCTTTGCTGAGCTATTTTAACCGGACTGTGAACCTTTAGAAGACTTCGGTGTACACACAATGACTCAGTTCGTTTGGAATTGTTACATGACTTTTGGAATAGATGTTCCCTTTTTTTGATGAACAAAATCGTGACCTGTTTTCGGAAGTAGAGTCAATCTTAGAGGGAATGAAAACCATGGGCATTCTAGAGGGGAGTGGCTAATCCATTCAAAAGTAGGAAGTCTAAGTTCACCCTGATCAAGTGAGCAAATCCATAGAATGGTTAAACGTGCACAACATTTGACTGTTTCAGTTCCAACAACCCGAGCACTCCTTCGTGACGCAGCTAATTGGCTTAGTCCACACCAAAAAGGGTAAGCACTGGATTCGGTTTTCGGTCTTATTAGAGCTCATCAACAGTGCGCATCCGGATTTGAACTCCGGATGTGATACGCGAAGTGAGTGCACGATGGAGACACGTCTGAACAGGCGAACGTGTTCACCCTTGAGTGATATGCTCATAGTGAATAAATATTATAGAGACTGAAGTGGTAGGAAAGGTCACCATAAAATGTGAACGAAATCAAATATCATGGAAAATGGAGTTTTTCAAGAATAGCGGATCTTGTTTATCTAACCATAGCAGTTCATTGGACTACATCATTTTGTTTCACATTCCCACTGGATGAGCCGAAGCTACCGTTTACAACCGTTAGTGAGTGAATACGGCTACGATGGGAATGACAAATAGTCTGAGTTCATTCGCTTATTCCATTGGCGTACTGGAAAAGCGGCCTGTCCGCCTGTCCCGAGTCAGCAAGATGTTGATATTTTTCTTATGCTGACAGTTGTCTACGACGTCCTCCTGTGATGGCACAGAAGTGCACTTTTCTACCGCAGAAAATACGAGACCAACCAGCCACCCAGTCAACCAGGTAGAAGAGCCTATGACTCAATCGTATATCTACCTCTCGAGTGGGAGGGGTCACCCAAATTTACACAAAAACGCACCACCTAAACGGACAGTTGATACGTCCGCGTCTGCGGTTATGCTGTATTGGCGTGCTGTATTGCACAGGCTGGCAATGTCTGCGACATACATGCATGCGGGCAGCTGGGCTGCTAGTAGATGATAACGTGAATGACAAGTCCAGTGTGGGACGGAGTTGGACTATTCGACGTAAAAATTTTGCAAATCTCTCGAAATTCTGCACGAAGTCTCTACGACCGAGGACTGTCACCCAAAACTTATGAGATCTGCACAAATGGATCTCGAGAAATGTGTGCAAAACAAGGCGTTTCCTTCTACTACGTATCGTTCAGCTGTAACACCCTTCTGGTGCCTAGCTGTCACGCCACCCGAACGAAACACAAGGGGTAAGACACTCCCAGATTGCTAAAGCCTAGACAGGAGCAGTCGAGATATAGGGGTTGGGTTCGAACCGCGGACCTTCTGGTAAGTAAATCCGCGCTTTAACCGCTGAGCCATCTCGACTATGTCTTTACTGTGTATCGTGAGCGAACTGTTTGTTCCACTATTCTCGCATCTCACTAGTCCTTCGTCATTTTGAATTGTAGCTCGCACGTGTCATTAGATGGGTGAAACGTCATTTACTATTACGAATATAATCTTCGTTTAGCGCTCAACTGGGGTCATGCACACTCGTGACAGCAAAACCACGCATGATTATGAACGGTCGGAACTTGGCACTCACGGCTGCGTCCAATGTACATCAGTATGACAGTACGTGGAAAAATTATACACAGTAATCTTTTGTATTCACATTGCTGTTGCTTGAACTGCCCTCCTCCGTTCCCGGAGCAATTGTTCCAGTTAGTTCGCACCACTGAAGGGGCTCATTAGGCAGCAGATTCGCTCCTATTAAAGCTCATCAACAGTGCATATCCTTGCAATGCTGGCATTCGAAACGCCGATATCAAACAGGTAAGGTGAGTGCATTACCACTAGGTGGACGCAGCTGAATTATATTTGGTGTGCGCGGCAGGACAAGAGGACAACCGTTCACACAGGCGTGATATGAATGCGAATTCGACAAATCGCGCAACCTTCTACAACATGGGGATCCATTTTATTCCATCCAATGGTCTTGGATATCAAATGTTTGCCTGGATGACTATATACCTGTCTCAGACGGATTCACCGTACTGAAAAATCCACACAGCGATGCGTTGCACATGGAGTATAGAATCTAGACTTGGTTGTAACACGTTGCTTAATCTCCTTACCAGAACGATGTCAGTTCATTAGGACTTAAAACTATACAGTTGCGTTGCTCACAGGGTTTGTACAATTCTTTTTTAATTATAAAGTCAAAACACAGCGTAGTGGAATAGGTTGTTGTAATCCGACATTTCGGTTGCCGTACAATTCAGTTAAACTTTCGAATTGAATGACTGGGTGATCAGATCACTAAATGAAATCCGATGCACTCTGTTTTAGCAGTTGGGTAGTTTGAATCGCCCGTGTCGTTTGTGATGGTCGTTGGTCTTGTTCCTTGAACTGTGCTGAGGACCTTGATTGGAACCTTTCCATTACCAGTCCGGATGTGTTGTGCATTGAAGTGTGTTGATACTGTGTGTACATGTGTCTAAATAGCAACCACCCATCCAGGCCGACTCAGGCTTACCGATGGTGAGGGGGTATTCCTATTAGCTCGTTAATCAACCTCCTTGATTGGTTGATGTCTGGGTAACCTTGACCCTTACGTAATTGTCGGACACATCTGAGGAAACTGTGTTGGCGCGCGCAGTTACTATACGCTGTCATCATTTGTGCCGGGCATTTTATCTGTGTCGGCACTGATTGCTCTATATCATACCAAAGGTACGGTCATCCTTTCAGCACGTAGCCGTGATCAATGTACGATTGCAATCGGTTTCTACGAAGATGTTCACAGCTATCAGCCGTGTAAGTGAAGTTTTCATTTACTGGTAAAAAGCCTGTCAGTAAGAACCAGGGCGGACTTTCTATGTTTAGGATATTTGAAATCACCCTCGACTCATTGTGACCAGCTGAAAATACCCCAACAGGACTGACGTGTAAATGCGGAATTTCACTCAACTGCCGCTAGAGACAATCGACCATGCGTGGAACAAACGTCACAACAAAGGCCCCAAATGATAATCATGCAGAGTACATCGTGTGTGCGGTTTACGAATTAAGTCCAACAATCAATTACGCGTTGGCAGGACTCTAACCGCCTTTTGGCATAACGACCTCAATTTTCTCACTATTCGTATTGCAGCAACTTTTAGAAGTCGGGAAAAGTCACCTAATTCCCAGCGAATACCACAGGCAACAAGGTCTCAAACTACGAATGGCGCTGAAGGTCACCCTTCTGTTAGCAGAGTGGATAGTGGTTCAAGTGTTCTCATTGAAGAGATCCGATTTTCAACCTTTATCCGAATCTGTTATCACTATTATCACCTATGATAATCTGCCACGGTTCGAATGTTAAACTTCATATCGAGCGCCTATAAGAGTTCCGATAAGTTGTTTTTTTTTCAACGACATTCCTTCACACTCGGCATGAGTTCGCAATACCTTCTGACGATATCAAATGTCATTTGTTCTACTCCAAACACACTGGAATTGAGCAGCATACAAGCGAAATTTCTTACGTGCACGTGATGACACCTGAAACGCATCAACAACGTTGATACACACACGCCTAAAAATCCAATGAGCTATACATAAATTATGACACAGACTATTACACAAACCAGAAAGGTCATAAAAGTAAATGCCTTTGGAAGTATAGGTGAGGGCGTGGTTAGACATATCATGAAAATGAGTTGCGCATCATCAGATGTTAACAAATCTCAAATAGCGAATGGGACAGATGGTGCGAATCGCACGAAAACGTAAACGAACCAGAAGAGTGGGTTATCAGTTCAAGACAATTCGGTGATGATCTATCGATTTGTTCTCATGTGCTTCACAAACCATACAAGTGGCTACTTGTCACAAAGTATAAATGCACACTACACTTGCAACTCGCGAGCGGGGATAAAGTGAGCAAGCAACCACGTGACCCTCACTTATCCACTCGATACAAGATCTCAGTGAAATTCAGTGAAGAATCGACGACCATCCGTCGTATTCCAGCTAATCAACTGAAAATGGTTCGGCAGGCGATTTTCAACTCGACTGAATCGATAACGATCAAACTGATGAAGCCGCCTTTCGGTACTAAGAATCGTGCAGATCTATTGGCTATTACGTGGGTAGTTAATTGATCATTCGAACATTTGGAGACCATTTCTGTTTACACATTTGTTGGGTTTCAGTTTATCGTCCTACGAGACTCAAGAAACATTGTTGAGATAATTTGTTGACCGAATCCCATGTCTGAAACACCAAACCAAGTTTTATACAGGCTGAATGAGGGTGTGCATTCCAGGGACAATCTTTTTTATGTTCCGTGGAAAAGGTAGATTAGCAATACAGATCCGTATCTGAGGTTATTTGGATATTGGGTAAGTTATCGCTTCAGCTCGTGGACACCAATAGACCAAACGTGGCCATGGTATGGCGCTTTGTGCGCCTCCGTTGTTACTATTTAGAGTAATCAGGTTGTCTTTATAAGCCGGTTTCACCCAATAAGCCACAACAGATTCAGTTATAACGGATCCGGAGAAAACTTCGAAGCCCCATAGAAACTCAACAAACGGAAAAACGCACAGCGTGATTACAAACCAAAAGGCCAGTGTTAGGAAAGCAAAAATTACCGCTGTTCGTTGAATTTACGCCCTCGGACTAGGCGTACACGTTGTTCTGACAAAGCCAGCTCCAAAATACGTGCAGTTCGAACCTTACGACGCTCCTGAAATATGAACGGATAAACAAGTGTGTTGAGATCCTCGGTTTTACGAACACTTCTGTTGAACAAAGTAAAGGGAAAGATCCTCAACCATAGTGAAAATAACCGAATCAGACGAATTTGATCTAACTCTCTAATACAGACAACCACTCACTCAGTTCAGCTAGTTGACAGAACCGATGTAGATCAGAGTCGTCCTCCACACTAACCGTTCTGTAAAACTATGCCGACCTCTTTTTATTATCATCATCAGAAACAGCATTAACATCGCCAGACGACGGCGTCGTCGTCATTGTCACCGTCGCCACCATGATCATTATCGTAGTCGTCATCATGACGACCATCCAAGCAGCACGCTGATAGTAAACACTAGGGGTGATTAGCGCGTTTGTATGTATATCCATTGAGCTTCACGAGGTAAACTAAACACGTCACTGCTAGCCATCGAAGTCAGCCACCATTCGAACCTCTAGCTATAATTCGGTTTATGTAAGAATATGGTTTTGCATAGCTAACAGAGTGTATACTTGAAGATTATTCTGCCTAAACATCACATGATACCCAAAAAATCGCAATCTTCGTGGGATTCCGGGTTTATTTTGCTCCAAGAAAAAAAACGCCAACAATTTTGTTTCTTTTTTACAAAATATCTGGAAATGGATCTGTTTACTCAAATCCAAGCCTGAATCAAGTGGCCTTCAGTGTTCTCAGCAAAAAACGACCCTTTCGGTCCATTGATAGTGCCTGACTGCTTACCAAAGACTCGGAATTGCGAAAGCTCAGCGGTTAAGGTGCAAATTCACTGACCAGAGGGTCCGCGGTTCGAACCAGACCTCATCATCTCAGCTACTATTGTCTAGGGTTGGACAAATTGGCAGTATTTCAGCATTCGTGCTTTGTCCGGGTGGCACGGAAGCTATGCACCCAAAGGTTATTACAGCTGAACTATTATCATTCATTTTACTAACACCTCCACATATTTCCGCAAAAGCTATGAAAAGCAAACCAATCATGAAGATACAAGCGGATAATAACGACGCAGACATTTTTAATAATTCTGGTTGTCTATCCCTCGCGTAGATCAATGTAAGCAGTTATAGGTCTTGTGTGGTAATACACAGTTAGCCAAGTAGATGCCAGACAAACAGAGATGCGGTTATATAAGGTGAACCAGCAGAAAAAAGCGATTTACCCTTTAAGAACTAACTTATATCTGGTACTTGCAGGAGCATCAGCATATCGTTTCACAATGATTTGTGTGATAAATGAAAATTTCGCAGTTCCAGCGTATTACTGACATCTCTCCCACCTAGTCTGTCTTACGAATTCCTTGTCCAGCCGGGGAATCAAGAGATCACCCCTGGCAACCGGAGTGAGTCCATAATAGTGCCCATGTTCAAAAAAGGTACTGGCACTGAGTCTAGTAACTACAGAAGTGTCGGTCTGACTTTTGGTCCCATTGACTATTCGCGTCTTAAGGTGAAATTGGCAAAGTTTGACCATTGGGCACCAAGAGAGATCTCAGTCTGGTACAGGCTGTACTGACCACCTCTTCACATTCCGTCAGGGGTTGGAGCAACACCATGTATACAGCTGACCTCGACTTCAAATGTGCGTTGGATTCTGTTGATCGATCACAACATCCAACCAAGTCCGCTCAACAAAGGGATGTTCCAGAAGTTTATGAACATGATCCAGTCCTTAAATTCACATAGTTCCTGACGAGTGAGTGTATGAGGAGCTCTTTAAAAGCCTACATACATAAATGTTCACATCTCTATCGATGGGACGAATGCTGGAGAATTTTCAAAACCCCGGTGTGTAATTTGGTGCTGGTGACAACCTTTTCGACCTAGAGACACCGTTCTAACCTTTGAGGACGAATTCGAAGCACGAGCGCTTTAAATAAACTGAACACCATAACACAACTTTGGCACGTGACTTATACTTACAGAGTGTAAAGTCATGCTTCAGAACGCGAGACCTCAGAACATGCCCCATGCAATTCAAGGACTGGAAGTAGAGAATTTTACATACCTCTAACGGAAGCATGCCCGATGACGTCAGTGCCCAAATCCTAGACCAAGTTTGTCAATGTGCGTCACTCGTGGAATCAAAAAGCCATAGCACTGCGCCTCAAGGGTCATCTGTTTTGGGCTACGGTACGATCTATGATTGTATACTTGCGAGCCATGCGGGCGGGAGACCTGAGAGGTCTTTAGGTCCTTGACCAATGATAGCTTAGAAGCGTTGGTGCTATCGGGCGGTTTCGAGTAATTTGTAACGAGGTAATCAGGAAATGGATGTGCGTTTGTGCAGTAGGTACCCTATTCATTGAAAATATCCATCACTATCAACTGCGGTCATGTGCGACGCATGCCGACTCATCGTTTACCTAGACCAACGTTGTTCTCCATACGTTCCTCAGAATGGCGCGAACTGCCAGGTGGATAACCTATGACTTGGCAGACGGATGTGGAAGAGATTATGAAGATTTGCGTGTTGTTGGTACTGTCCGTCTTCCAAGATGAGGTCCCCGTGCCTGAATGGAAACATCGTAAGGGATGTCATTGGCGTTGGTGCTGTTACTTACTTTCCGGATTGTCTGACTGAGCCTATGGAATGCCTCCGGCAAGCTATCATCAGGTCCATCCCCATTCGTTTTTTTTCAGTTCAAGGTATTAACTATAATTAAATAAACCTTGTGGTTGTACGGCAGTGAAGCACTGATGTTGCCACCTCTGATGATACAATCACAGATGGTATGTCGGAGTTTATGTACCACATGACTGAGAAAACGGTAATATCTCAGCTCAGTTCTTTTTGACCCTCGAACCAACAAATATACCCTGGGTGGTTTGGTGGTCGAGTGGACCGATGATCTTGGCAGTTTTGTCGTAAAAGTTTCACCACCATTGGATGTACACTGCTGTTGACCGAAGCGGATTTGTGCGTTGAGTTTATATACACGCTTACGAGAGAGGTGACCTTCGCTTATGATTAGTTGCCCCGGTGGGTAATCTTAATGATTGGAAAACTCAAGCAGATCAAATACTTCACTACTATACCAACTACCCAGTGAATCATACAGAGAGCTACATCCAAATTCTAGTCAAAATAACAACAGAATTGATAAGAAATGAAGGGAATCATTTGTACCGAACATTTGCAACGGATAGCCAAGGAACTTTGTTAGAAGCTTAAAGAAAAGGATATCTCAACAACAGCAACAACAAAGGCCAGGACACTAAGCATGTATCTGAAATGACAGCAACGACATTCCAAACACAGAATATCAATGGCTCACAAGCCGAGTGCAACCATGAAAAGTTTGATTTCAAAATCGAAGGACAACCACACAGCTAAAGTACAGTGAATGCAACAAGTACTACAGTGAACAAACCAGAGTGGAACTATCTACAACGAACACAGGGTGGCTGTAACAGGGCGTGATCTGTGTTCTTTGGTTTCCGTAGGAGAAGATCAGAAAGGTCATCATTCCAATACCGAACATGTGACTATGCTGCCGTGTGAAGGCAACAAACATGCACATGAAGGAAGTTCTGAAATCATGGCAATCAACGGCGGTTTCAGTCAACCAACATGTTGAAGAAGACTCGATCTAAGCATCAATACGAGCGTGAGATCAAGAATTCAATCGAATAACCGCCAACTGTCAGACAAACCGATCACACGACAGGATCGACCGGGGGAATAGTCCGGCAACGGTCAAAGAGTAAAAAATCAGAGGTCAAATTCAAAAGCCACCTGGACATCGACCAATACGAACACGAGTAAAAAATCCACTCACAGAGATTACTCACGGACGCAACCGATCATAATAGAAGGTCACTCTCTTCGCACACCACTACTCGACGTACTACCAACGACGCACAGCTACGGTCTGCTTCAGAACAATACCCTAATAATGTCACCTCGAATGACGACGAAACTTTTACGACAAACTGGCAAGCTCAGAAAACAGCTTCATCACAACTGAACAACCTGAGTTACCAACATTCTCTTCCATTCCTTTATCGAGCATCCAGAGCAAGTGAAAAACGCGTACAAAGTTTCATATTTGAAACGTGTGCCACGAGAATATTTTGGAAATTCGAATGCCTTCTGGGCGCGGCATTGGCAACGGCAATTAACGCAGTCTGGAATACCATGCGCTGTGCGATGAACCAAAGCACGTCCGGCTATTGAACCCGACAGCAGTTCAACTTTTTGAACAATCACATACAAGTTGCACCCATTAGGCATTACAGCGCCCAAATTTAAGGCGGTCTGGACGTGAGGTTCCACCTGACAATGATAAAATTTCCCGGTCAAAAAATCATGGCTCTTACTTCAGGTAATCTAGTAATTCTGTAGGTTTTGTGGCGCGACGTACAAACATGCGTAGGTGTGGTTCATTGCAGTAAATTACGTACGTGATTTCACTTTCAAACAATCATAAACTCGAGACCATCTTCATTGAAACAGCACCAGCCTGGGATGCGACAGGGTTGGTTTTCTGAGCAGACGAGTAGCTTGTTGCAGATGCGGTCTCGTATAAAACAGGTGAACATTTACCTACCAGTAGAGCGCTGGAACACGCAGGACTACTGCTTCGATCCGAATCACAAAAATTAGGACTGTACACTTTGACAGCTATGGCGATCACTTTCATTTGACTTAACGCAGACGTTGTGTTGTCGGGCCAATAAACATGGGTCACCATGCGAAGTGATCTGTGAGGCAAAGGTCCATTGAAAAGAACAACTGGTGAAAGATAACAGTGGTTAATTTTCATTTACATCCTTAGCGACTTCATGGAACTTCTGAAGTTGCATTCGGGCTGCAATAACGAATGAAGTCTAAACGATACATCACGAACTCCGTTTACCAAGCGGAAGAAGTATGTTCGATACAAGACAGATAGATTTGGGGTCATTTTCGCTGCCTCCTGAATATCAAATCGATAACCCCTGAAACTCTGTGTTCAGCAGGCATACCTCTGTAAGGATGAAAGGCGGATCCATAAGGTTGGAAATAAAATTTTCTACCGGATGTCAAAATGCTTCCAAGCCATCGCGAAATGTGCTGTTTTTGTTGCGACATCTAACTACTCATTTTTCAGGCTTGATGAGCTATCTTCAAAGACACAGTGAAGTTTCCCGCGAATCGGAAAATGACGACCCATATTTACTTAGCGTCTAGCTACATAACGGGTTCAAATTGATCAGGAAATCAGTCAGTGGTTTCGCGCATACACCAAGAAGCTGGAACACCTCAACAGATAACACCAAACGCATCAACCACTGTGGTGGCAAAACAACGGACAAAAAATCCTATCGGTAGCCCAAACGTTGGAGTTAAACGCCCTTCGACTGCTTCCATTCACCTTCATTCAGATGGAATGTGAATGATGTACACGCGAGAAGGGAAGGAATAACGGAAGTTGGGAGTGGACATTCAATACAGAATATAAGCCCGGGCAGGTATACAGCTGACAAACGCGAGGGAGAACACGTGAGTCACGTGAGTCATCACCATGGCGGTTAAAGGCGGTTAGTCAGCGTTAAGAAGTGAACCTACAAAGCCTGAAGAATCACGGTACTTCGCTTCAGACCAGACAGTGCGAGTGAAATACCGAGAGAGAGTTGTATGGTCCACCTTCTATTCATTTGTGTCAAAGGTTAATTGAAAAGCGATTGTACTACTGCTAACTGCGTGCACTCATGAGGTCATTAGCACGTGTCACTATCACCAATTTATTCTATGGAAATGATGCGGGTCACACGTGACATCCTGTAGCTCAGTGGTTCTCAACGCAAGATGCACTTTTCCCGTGCACCCACAACGTCCATTGCTACCCCTGAGTTCTGCCGACTCGAAACGAAATGTCCCTATTAATGCCAATAATAAAATTAAACAGCGCTAATAGGGATTAATGTCGCTAAGTCATACGTGGATTGAATAACGTCAGGAAAGAAAATAAACCAGGGTTGTCTGCATCCAATCTCTTCCTCATAAATCGACCGTTGTTGAGAAACTGTCTATTGTCAGCGATGTAGGGAAACAGTACTATTACATAAATGACGAAAAACGTAGCTCGTGTGTCCGTATACCTTCTCCTAATGAAGTCGAGCGGACACGCTCGAATGTTATCTCATCTGTTTCAGCCACTAGCACGCCGGTGTTCGCAGTCAGATGGTGCGTAAACCAGTGTTTGATGACGAGTCAGAATCAGTAGAGCGGTGAGTAAAGCTCATCGGATTAGAGTGGTTGATACGTGCATTACGAATTTCCAACTACCGTCTAGCAAAGAATGTGGTTCCAAACAAGTGTTGGCGAAAGAGTCGCTCGGGACAAGCTAGGTGATTGGATGTGTGACCTTCAATAGCGAGATTTGAGCTTGAGATTGTTTGAGCGCACTGCACTTTTCCAATTTACCCAGGTAAGAAATCTTATCGCTTTCTGCGTTTTTGGAGTGCGCCTCATGCTCCCACTAAGAGTGAGAAGTGTGTTCTGTTAATTTGATGAACTTGTACTAGAAGTGAAATACGTCCCAGATTATGCCATGAGAAGATTAACACCACTGACCAGTCAAAAAGGTCCCGATGAATACATCCAGACATTTGAGTACTTAACATTGCCATTTGTCGGTTTGGATGGACGGATCGGGTATGTGGTTCATGCCTATCACATATAGAACTGGTTCGCCACGTTGACTTGTTGTGCTGGCCAACTTCTAGCCTTAACCGGTACTAGGTTGATACCATGCAGAGTACAACGACAGTGCAAAAAACGAGAGCCTACGACCCCAAAACGGATCCAGCGACTGTCCTAAAGCAAGACTAGTAAAATGACAATCGTTGCAAATGTGGAAAATTGATTATGGAGCGAAAAACCAACGAGATATCACCGAATCATTTACCGATGAGATCGTACCATGGAGTATTCTAGTAGTGTTTTCGCATCCAATTTTCAGTTCTGGGCCTTTTTACACCACCTGATTAAATCATCTCATAAGATTCCTGGATTCATTCCCAATGGCTACAACCATCCGAATTTGTCCACCGGGGACACAGCAATGCTGGAAAACACTCATAGTTCCCTAATTTTGTCACGAGGTGTATCGTGCACTGGATGATTCAGCCTTTGCGGTCCGGTAGCCACAGCTTCCAATTAGGAAGCTTCTACTGTTCAAAGTGTAACCACTGACATCATTCATGGCCATTGCACCAATAGTGTACAGGCATGATCAAGAGAGGTATATCATAATCAGGCTTTCCTAAATACCCCGTGGTGACCGTATCCTCGTTCAGGTATGCAGAGGTGGCAATTGGTCTGCTTAATCCAGATGATCATAAATGTCAAATTCACGATAGAGTAGTTCAAGCCTAAAACTTTGACGATTCCGTTTGTTTTTCCATATGTTTGTTGTTTATTAAACCGTTCGACGCTTCTACCTCGCGAATACAAGTATTGGGACAGCACTGACTCACAACCATAACCGACAAATTGTGTTCTCAAACGTAAATAAACTATCCGAAGTTTCTGTGGCATTCTAACGCTGGAATATGGATTTCATGGCCATGTCCGTTGTTCAAACCAGTATTAGTTCAGTATGAAAGATCTTACCGTCTCTTCTATTAGTTTTGCGCCCTTTGGTAGTCAATTCATCGCAAAATTTCATGCGATGGGATCTGTGTACATGATGCGGAGGGTGTCGCCTTCCTGGAGTTAAAGCTTACTGGATGTGAGTAAAACACCATCCCAAAAATCTTGATACCTAGGGCACATAATTGCTCCAAAAAAGCTCCACACTTTATCTTCAGAGACAAACCTACAACAGAAGGAAAATGGTGAAAAATTCACCTACATTTCCTGCATCAGCCTGCATGTGCTGTGTTCAGTTACGCAATGTATCCCGAATATGACGCCAGAAAAGCAGGCAAAAACAACAAGCGCTGATGGCGAGATGGCTCAGTTGTTAGAGCGCGAATTTACTGACCAGGAGGTCCGTGGTTTGAACCCGACCTCTGCCTCTCGACTTCCCCTGTCTAGGCTTGGGCAACCTGGCAGTATCCCAGCCCTCGTGCTTTCTTCTGGTGGCATGGCAGTTAGGCACCGAAAGGGTGCTACAGCTGGACGAATAAACGTAAGTCCTATTGGCGGAAGTGAGTGCTTCCTGTCACTCGTTACAAAAACTCAAAACGGACCACAGTCCCATAAAAGAAATCGGGTTTTGTTGAAAGATTTTTGTTTACAGAAACTAAGGAGTCTGTCTAGAATTTATTCTCAGAAAGTAAGAATGCAGAGAATGTGGTCCTAGCTACTGGGGCCCATCAACCGAGCAAAGCAACTGAACTCAGTTTGCACTCGTCCCTCTATTCAGAATGATGTATGCGAGATGAACAAACCGCATCTAAAAAAACACCGGTACATTTGACTAGTTAGTAGTTAATTAGGTAGCTGTTGGTCTGTTCACCGAGATTGGAAAATGACTTACAAACATTCCATCACCATTTGGGGAGACATCATCGACTACGAACTGATGATATCTTCTCGAATGGTGACTAAACGTTTGTAAGTAAATTACCAAGGTCGGTGAACAGATCAACAACCATCTGATCAACTACCAATGAATGAATCCAAGCTACCAATATTCCAAAACACTACCAACCTTATTAATTAGTTTATTGTTTCATTGGGACTTCAGAGCAAAACAGAAGCATCGAATATTGTTAGGAGAAAATTAACCACTGTCAATAAGATTAGGTATGCCCAATGACTGGATATGATAAACGCGACAACTCTGCATCTAAGCGTTTTGGCAGTCCAAACCAATATATAAATGTGAACGGTATGTGGTTGAAAAATTAAAGTGAACTAAACTCCAGTTTGATGGTCCGTCATCTCGAGTTCCTGTTATTTTTCCCGTCTTTGCATCGTGAGTATTTTTTGGACTGGTCACTAGTATAAGTATTAGTTTGGGGTCTCTAGATTCATTTATTTTTTTATCCAACCTCACTGCCTCAGTCCATTGCATTACAGAGTGTGTCCGCAACAGCTATTGCTCAACATGGGCTCAAAATGCCGCGTCTACCATAAGTCTCACGGCCAATTGGAATTTGCGCACCCAATGGCCTGTTTCGGATAGACGCGTGGGCGTGAGACACGAGGAAAGCCCGTTGTTGAGTTGGAATTTTTCACAACAAGCTGACGGCTCAGTGAATTCGGTTTTCAGTCCGAGAATCAAGCTCCTCCTTAAGATCATGTTTCCGAACTGTATGGCGTGAAAAACCCCGTCGAACTGTATCCTCCGTCCTCCACTGTCTTCATTCGTGCGTAGGCCGACCTCAGCCGCCTCAAACGCGTACAGTGTATAAGTGAGCGGAGCAGCTCTACCAAATGAACCGGGTGTGATGGGGACAGCAGTGGTCTATCGGGGGCCCCGATGCACATTCGGGATGGAGATTGCACGAAGTCAGTTGGCCCACCGTACTGTGGTGAATTAGGCCAGGAAATGGTGTATTGTGTCAGCGATCAAATATAGCCTCTGGCCTAGACCAAAGGTCAAGCCATCTCGATCTCGAGAAAGCCGTGGTTAAGGCTAGAATTTACCGACCGGAAGGTATGTGCTTCGAAACGAACCTCTGCATCTCGACTGCCCCCACCTACGCTTCGAGAACTTGACAGTAACTCATCTCTCGTGCTTCCTACAGGTGGCATAACAGCTAGGCACCGAAAGGGTGTTACAGCTGACCGATTGTTTATTATATTATTTGCCTAGAGCCACGACAGGGGGGCGTGAAACTGACCAATGATACTTAACAACACGTTCAATAATCCCGGTGTTTTTGCCCCAGCGTTACTGCTGTTCTGGTAAAATGTACCAATGGTTTGATGGTAGTAGGAGGGGGTTGAAGTTTTAGTCAAGGGACCCTCTCCCAAATTGTACTAAGTGAGTTTTGTTAAACACGAAAAAAACTCGTATGGCTCTTTCTTACTTGTTGAGAATCACCAATATTGCGCATCTCACGAATCGAGAGAAGCCTGAACCGTTAGCTCCTAGATAGTAGTTGAGCACTACTATACGGCCAGAAATGGCTTATCCGCAGTACATTTACCCTGCACTGCGATAGAACACCACACACCTTTGATTCATATTACGTGGTCTCGTGCTGTCCGGCTTCTCGAGTGACGGTTTGCTAATTGGAGATTTTCCCCCTCTAGACGGATTACTTATTATATCCTGTCCAAGTATGTTTTAATCAGTTGCTGACCACTCACTCGTGTTCCGGTGACAGCGTTCAATTACTAACCGGAGGTCAAGGGTCCGAATCCGCCTAGTAGTTCATGGGACTTGCACTGCTGATGATTCCTATTGAGGATGAAGCGGTCCTACAGTGGTTCTCGGCTTTTTAGCATGACTTGACTCCATTTGCAGGATGTAAAGTTGAGCGAGAATGTACTAAATCATGTGCCCTGCGTTAAGGAATGAGGCCAATCTAGGTGACAGGCATCGGTAGCGACGGCGTGGTGATGCTGAAGTGAAAGAGGCAGTATAACAACCATTCGTGCAAGCTTATCAGTGATGAGAGGAAAAGATGTCGTCAAGACGGATGGTCACAAACAAGAAGGCTATACTGTACAGCTCTCAACAAACGTCAACCAGTAAGTGAATCCAAGTCGAACCATTCATGAGACAGTGGAAGTGAGGGAATTGGTGAGTACTTCAGTATGTCCTTTTTCAACCACCTAAACCACTAGCAGATATTACGAGGTCCAGTTCCTACAGGCATAGTTGAATGATTGAGGTTAGTGGGCTAGTTACTCCCAAGTGGGCCGGTCGATTAGATCAATCAGTGAAGCCACAAAAATTAGTGATCCTCTATTAATAGGTACACACAAAGGGTTGCACCGAAGACGTCCAAATCAAGGACACATTCACACACAATACCAATGTGAATTATTATGAGTCGTTATCAATAATATGGCGGTGATTTTGGATTTGTGTGTCTTCCCTCTTCAATGATGTTGCCTAGCCTGCATACACCACCAGTGGTCAATACCAGAATAACCGAGAACAGGCCACGCATTATAACAGGGCATCAGTGAACGAATGTTAACCGGCCGACGCACCTCGGCACACCTCTGGAATAAGCCTCAATTAGGATTTCAGTGGAAACGGACCGCGTTGTCTCTCAGACCGAGAACAGCCGTGCTGGAGTTCTCCGAAGATATATCCTTTCCAAGACCCTATTGTTGTTACTATCCGCCCTCGTTTCAATAAACACTTTCACAAGTTATTAAAAAACAAAGATGGCAAACAAATGAGGTCATAGGGAGCGAACACAAGCGGAAAATATATGGCCAAATTTGATATGTTAAAACGGAATTTTTCTGGACAACGGAGAGTCCGTACTATATTCGTCCGGTTTGACTCCCTCGTGAATGTGCAGGTGGGCGTCTGGAAGTTTTATGAGACCGGCTTTGGTTAATTATTAAAACCAACACCCCTTCGTTGACCGAATGTTTGGACACACTTCCTCACCGCCGAATGATTGAGCTTGTTACTTCACTTCGTCACTGCAACCATAAAAGATGTTTAGCGGAAGTAGCTTCTATTGGCCCCTCTCCATGCCCATATCTGTTAATCACTAAACTCGACTTTGTTCAGTAAACCACCCTATCTATTCCACAGCTGAACTTTCAATGCTTCAGTCTAACATACTACTCATAAGGTTGCCGAAAACCCTTCCACAGCTCAGGACCGGTGTCACCCTTCTTGGGACTTATCAGGAAGGCGCAGTCCCCTACCGCACTTCGGGTGCCTTATTCCAGTTTCTGTGTGAAGCAATCGTAGCTCCCATCAAACGAAGTACCACAAATTGCAGTTTTCACTAAAAATATTAGTTTGCCTACAATATGCACGCGGATTTTTCAGCAAACATCACTACGTAGAACCTCTGTGGGGAAATGCGTTTGGAACAAACGTGTAAGGACGCACAGTGAAAACAGGGCAATTCGATGAGCCCATACACAATCTATGTTTCGATGACAAAGTGACTGGTCGTGAGCGAGAAATTTAGGATTCCTTCAAAGGTATGTAACCCGCATTTGCCGATTTTGCTGAAAACTGTTGGAAGAGTACAAACCACATAATTCCCGATATGGGTTTTTGGCGAGCTACGTCAAAAAAACTTCCCGTTATCACAAAAATGAAGGTCGTTTGTTACACTTAGTTCGGATGTCAGTCAAATTTTCCTAGAGTACACGAGGATACATTCGACCAAAACATGATCTCAAACCTCGCAGAGAGGCGTCAGAAGAGCGGCCACCTTCCCTGAAAAGTCCCGAATAGCGTTCGTTGTCGGCACCGCCAAAACGGTGTGTCAGTGAAGCCGACTATCCAACGCTCAATTCAATAATTTTCAAAATCGTCTCCGAGTAGCAAGCGTAGCAAGTTGCTACGCCGCAATTAAGGAAATCGGAGCAAAAAACTGTTGCACCAGCAGCAAGGATTATTACAGGGAATCAAAAATGTATTTTAAAAAATCACAATGCTATCCAATTGGAAGGAATACATGGATGTGAGAACTTCGTTTGTTCTTGTTTGACAGAAGATACCTGAACATTTCTAACCTCTGTGTAACAAAGTTCGCTTCACAGAACAGCCAATCGGTAACCAGAAAATCGGGGCACTTTCAAGCCTTTCTCGCCAGTGAGTAGACGTTTCGAATGCCACCATGAAGCATCCGTTTCTTGTCACTCACGTGCATCATGTTTTTAAGCATAACGGAAGCCCGTGAGTCTTCAGGTGCTCGTATCTGGTGACGTGCCACTCAATCGTCCATTAATTCAACCGTACAGTTTCTTTAAGACTGTCTCCGGCCTGACATCTGTGTGTAATGTCTCAAAGAAAGCCAGGAACAATAGGATGGCCCCGGAAACTGAGTCATCCATAGTGAAGATCCGGAAAGCTCATCTTTCTCTCACGCAAACAAAACATGATGAAGCCCACTTAGAGGTTTACAACAACGCAAGGAAAAAGCAACATTCCAGTCGAACAATAGGAATTCAGTTAGTTCTTGTATTCCGGGTCAAGCAGCACCGACAATCAAGCTCGGCACAGAATGAGGTGTTTACGAGAATGACAACATAATTGTGACAAACCAGGGAAGGTCATAGGTCACGTGGAATTCGAAAACCTCATCATTGAACAATGAGTGTCATCGATAAACTCAAAAGCACATGATCAAGTGAAATAAAACTTATAATACGTACTTTATGGTACTGGCTTACAAGCAAGAAACATTTATAGCAATCACACTGGACGAATTGCTTTAACAGATGAGGTCAGAGATTAGTTGACAGTGTCTGTGGGCGACCTTTCTTGAGTAAGCAAGAACATCGCAGAAAGCAGCTATGGACCTTGCATAGAAGTGGACTTCTTTAAGAAGGTCTTTCTATGAGAATCATAATTCAGCGCCAGCCATTCAATGATTCACGAAGTACAACCGAAAGTAAACGCGAGCCACGGTTTTTCAGTAAGCAAGCATCTATCTAGTCAAAGCAATCGTAGCACATCGAGGAAACAACGATCGACCGAGCGAGCCACTACAGAGCCGATCGGATAATGGACTGATAGTAATCAAGGTTACTCAAACAGCCAGTACCGAGTTTAGAACGGCCGTCAACAAGATTACTTCTTTCCGCTTGGTAAATCGAGACCTCACCGGACGATTTAGAACACGTTTGCGGTCGATTTCTGGGGTCGCGATAACGTGCCAGACATGGAACAAGCCGACTGCATAAAACATGCTCACTTGATTCTCGCCAAACAGATAACAGAAAACGTCGCAATTAAAAATTGACAGCATGTGCCACCAGACACTGCACGCAACAAGAATGGAAAACATACCTCATAAGGATGCTGAAGAATCAAGATATTTGTCTGGGTTGGCAAACGGGATTGCGGTAGCCAGGGGCACCAACAGGCGGAAGACAGTGGTCTCCTATTTGAAAAAATAGGCAAAAAACCGGGTAGGACCAATACTTAAACACATTACCAACCGGGTAGGACATGAAGTTATTCATTTATTAGTCAGTCGCCTAAGCCTATTATTAACTATTAAGTATCAAAAGAGGGAACTTACAGACAATTTTTACACATGGCACGCTTCGGTTCTCGACTGGGTTCCGTCTCGACGGAGCAGAGTTCTTCAAACGGCTCATCCATTGGGAACGAACATTATATACGAATGCGACGCGAGATTACCATCTGGAAGGCATAAACAACCAGAAAAGGACATTTTGAGATTGGGTTAAAATAACACCTCTTCGAATAGTTATTTGAATTTGAGGTTTGTTATCCCTCCTCACATCAACAGTAGTGATAGGCCATTTGGTTAACGACAGGATATACAGGCAAGAATGTTTTTATTAGTGATTTACAGCCAGCGACAGCATCTTTCATTGCACAACTTTCCGTTCTTCCTGCGAAACACGTCGCAAAAGTCCGGTGGTCGCACTGTAGACGCTTATTATCTAATTGATAAAGGTAGATATTTTCGTTCGTATTCTACGAGCAGAGAACCGAGGATCTTAGAAGTCTCTCTCCTTGAGCCATGTTCAGCGTCAGACGATTGAATGACCCATACACTCTCAAAGTCATTCCTAGTTTGTTACACCATCAAGGAAACTGTGTTCGGATCCTAAATTTTCGGCCGCACAAGGACTTTTGCCCAGTTCTATAGTTTGTCAAGGTCAGTTAGGTGTCTCCGACAGGCAGTTGCACCTCATTCACCTCAGGGTTCAGCGGAGTCACTTATTTTGGCAAACCCCCATCCTTAATGACACATTTAATGCAGCCGTTCACTTACACAGCTCCGAGTGCGTGTACACAGCTGATTGGAAATTCGCACCCAGCGAGATCTGGAAGATATGACAAGCCCGCTGACTGTCTGGAAGGGAATTTAAAAGCGGAACACATTAACGGTTAAATACAATGACAAGTGTCCTGGTCATGCACGAAGACATTCATGAAACTGTGTTATTCCATCTACTGCATAAATGCCCTCAGCCGGGGAAGGGCATGCCTCCAGCACCAGTCAGCCTCCACTACCTGACTCACAATCGAGTTTCCTGGCTATTCTGTCATACGTGAAACTCTACGACCGCCCAAACACTGGTGAATGAATCTGTGACAGCCAGAGTCGTCATAACACCTACAAGCACGATGAGTTCACAACTGCACACGATGTACGCATGACCCACTCATGTGGCACTACTACCAACTTTCTTCATAACGTTGCGGTTCAAGTCCGTCAATTTTCGAACCTCTATCCAGTTATCTGCTCCACCAAGTACAAAATCACTGTGCCATTTGCGCCAAGATGATATAAAGGCCTAATTAGATCACAATAGCAAACCTGGCATGCTTATAACGACGCTGATGTAATGATTGCATGAGTTTTTGGTTAAACGGAGTCAGTAAGGTCAATAAAGAAAAGCAGGCGAAAAATGGAGGGTGTTCCGTTGTTTCACTACTGTTTTTGAAAATAGCCTCAAAACAGACACCCAAAGCGATCCTCTGCAGCTGGCTCGATAATCCCCGAGAAAAAAATGAGAGTTCTTCAAGAATACATTCTGCTCGCAGTTGGTTTTCATCAGTAATCCGACGCATACTGGAAAAATTATGAAAATCGCCCGCAAAAGAATACGAAATTGATAGGAACAATTCCGCCCCCAATAGAGATAACCATAAGGGCCTGACCAGAATGAATACTTATGGTTGAGTGTGGTTTGCGATGACTGACTCTGAGTCAGACGGCTAGTTTTCGAAAGTGTTATCTGTTTGCATTTGAAAGTACTTTCTACTTGAGAACAAACATAACCTGCTACTAGCAGCCAAAATATCAGTTCTCTCTCGATATATCATTAATTGAGGTGGGTGTCTCATTTTTTGCGGTTGTCGAATAATTTGGTGTCCAATGGACATTTGAACCATTTGATTGATCGTCGTCAGATCTCCTCGACAAGCAAAAAACATCACACCAAATTTTGATAAACTAGTCAACTGACGTCAAACTGCTGGGAGAGCACGCCTATGCGAACAGTCACGCGTATTCACAGTACGCACCATTTGAATGGCAAGAACCTAAAATAGGCATAATGCAAGTGTGGTAATCGACTTTCACTTCTTAAACGTATGTGCTTCTGAAATGTTCACTCAAGACTCGCCTTTTTGGGACTTATCAGGTAGGCGCGGTCCCCGATTTTCAATCAACCTTATGTTTTACTTGAACCCAAATTGCACGAAATTAGCGAATTGATGGTGTTTAAACCTGAGGCGACTTCAGGCATCAACATCAGCTTACCAATACCTTGGGGCACTCATAGTGTTGACTAGGACAATTAGACCAACCACGTTGAGTCTATGTTCAAAAAAGTCTGGAAAAAGTCCTTATAATGAGGAATGTCAGTAACAGACTAGCGTGCCAACAGCATAAGCCGGTTGATGAACATTGTGGTCACAGTCTTATGAAACAGGGTTGACGACACCCAAGCCTCAACAGCCAGTCGTTGATCCTCCCAGTTCGGGATAGCGCTCACATGGCCACATGGTTTCGGAGCAAGCCATTCGCCAATAAGCCATTCAGTCGCAGGTGGGTAGAATGTTTGCGCCAAGACGCGAAGCGATACTTAACTGTCTACTTTACTGGACTCTTTCAGTAAGCACCAGCAGAGACGATTAGCTTCTTTGGGTAAGTGTCCTTGGAGCAAAGGTGCCATTAGGCTCAGTCGGTTGTTCTATATCGGGTTACCGTTCACCTTCCCGTTTTGTAAGTCACCTGCGTTCCTCCGTGCAAGCTGATATCGCAGCACGAACAAATAAGGTGACCTTTAAACGAAGCTTCCTGTGTGGTCAAGCGCAGATACTCCGAGTAACGGAACAAACTAAGGTCGAATATGTGCAGCTTGTTATTTTATTAAGCAAGCAAAGTGTCTGGATAACGATTTTGAGAACACTCAATTGTAATATGAATTTCGATGTTGCATAGCGCTCAGGACTTCTTGGGATTTATACCAGAATCATCGTAAAAATACTGTCGAATCCGGATTGGGAAGGCCAGAGCAGCTTTCGTGAACATGCGTCACCTGTGGGGCAGGCGTGACATCAGCTTATCCGTCAAGGGTCGAGTTTACAATGCTGCGGTACGCTCCATATTATCATACGGATCAGAAACCTGGCCGCTGCCCGCCAAGGACGTCAAAAGACTTTCAGTGTTTCACCATCGGTGTCTTCGGAGCATTGTCCGAGTCTGGTGGAAACACCGGATCAGCAATACTGAAGTACGCCGAATGGTATTCGGAAGAAAAACTCACCCTCGATAGATGAACTGATCACACAGCATAGGTTGCGCTGGCTTGGCCACGAGCTGCGTACGCCAGTTGACCGACTTCCTCGAAGGGTTCTTTCGCACAACCACGTGAAGGGTGGAAACGAGCCAGAGGAGGTCAAACAATGACTTGGCAACGAAGTATTAAAGCCACTACCAGCAAACTCAGCTGCGCTGGTCATTGCCGTCTTCCTGGATGGGAACCCCGAGACGGGCCACATCATTGGTTAGAGACATTGTCAGACATGGCCCAGTCGCGCCCTCAATGGCGTTCGTACATCCAAGCCATTGCTTTCAATGCATAGCTCCTTTCCCAATTCTCCCACTTAACAATCCATTGACAGTCTTGTATTTACGCACCAATTTATCAGCTCCCGCTTCCAATGCGCAGCTACCTTTCGCACCTCCTTAACGCATCGGTGAACGAAACTGTGGCAGCGACAACCAATGTACGAGAAGTACGCGGTTCTTACAGCTGATCATGATGATTGTCGAATCCTTAAAGGAACAGTTGAACGTGAAAAATATCATCATCATCATCATCGACACCATAACGCCAGTGTTCAACACCGATGCTTCACTGCCGTACAACCATGATTTATTTGAAAGCCTTATTGTGAAGAAAAGAATAAAGGTGGACGGGGAAGGGACTTAGTGATAGCTTACTACAATCATTCCGAGGTGCCTACGCCTCCAGACACTCATTCAGGCAATCTGGATTGAAACTGACAACACAAACGCCGGTGACATCGGTTGGCAGCCATATCTTGCAATGTCTCCAACCAGGCGCAGTGGGCATCACGCAGTCCCCATCCTGGAAGGCGAGTAGCACTGACAGCACCCAAACGTTCCGAATTCTCCTTCATACCCTTCTGCCATGTCAAGGGTTGGCCACCTCTCTGCTTCCGCCACTCTGAATTGGGCATGGAAAACAGCGCTCTTCGGCAAACGATGGTTCGGCATACGCAGCACATGTCCCAGCTTCTTGTGCTGGACACATTCTTCAATGGAAGTACCCGTTGCACAACCGAAAACTCGCTTTCTAATTGCCTCGTTACGGATTCGCCGACACCAACCCACACAAGCTATGGTTCTGAGACAACGATTGTTGAACACCTGAAGACGTCTCAGTTCCGCTGCTCGAACAGGTCAAGTCTTACAGCCATACAACAAAACAGCCCGCACTGTAGCTTGATACACACGTCCCTTGAGGTTCAGGGATACACCACTCTGACGCCATAGATGTCTCAGGTTAGCAAACGCGAACCGAGCCTTGCAGATTCGTGCATTGACCTAATCTGTCTGGTCAGTTCGTCCAAAAACCTTTGCGCCTTCTCCTCCTCTTCGACGACGAGGACGATGTCGTCTGCATATTCCAGATCGACGGGGTTTTCGTTAGCAGCTTTTTGAACACCGGGGTCTTGAGGACCTTCCAGCGTTCGTCTCATTATCTCATCGAATACGAAGTAAAATAGGAATGGAGAGAGTGGGCACCCATGACGGACACCTTTCTGTGTACGGAAGCTTTTGGAGAGCTCTCCGTATACTCCTACACGTCCGGAAGTCTGAGAATACAAAGAACGTGTTATGCTCTCAAACTTCCGGGGGCATTCCTTGATGGACAGGCGTGTCAACGAGAGACCGGTCAACCGTATCGAATGCGTTTTGGAAATCCAAGAATACTAAAATTATGAGTCGTTTGTACGCTCGACGTTGTTCTAGCACCTGGCGGAGTGTGAAGATTTGATCAACGCAACCCGAACAAGGCCGGAATCCTGCTTACTGCGTTCGAGTCTGTTTCACGGGCCACCATAAGGCGACGAAGGAAAAGTGACGTCAACACTCGTTACGACTGAGGTCAAGCTGATCCCCCTGTGGTTACCACATTCACTAAGAGTCCCTTTTTTGAAAATGGGCACTATCACCGGCTCTCCCCAGTTGTCTGGGACAGACTCCTTTTCCCAAATGCAAGCAAACAGATCAGACAAGCGTTGACTGAGGACTTCACCCCCATGTTTGAACAATGCGGGTGAGAGGTCATCTGGACCAGAAGCTCGGTGGCGTTTGCAGTCGTAAACCTCCGAGGTCGTAGGTGGTTCCACGTTCACCGTCCAGAGTTCTACGTCAACTCTGGGCTCCAGCTGAGTGGCAGCCGGTGGCCACGACAATTGTTTTTCGAAGTATTCGGCCCACCGCTCAAGGCGTTCTTCTTTATTCAAGATGGTCACTCCTATCCGATCCTTAATGGTTTCGCTCACAGGTGGTTTCCGCGGACCGGTCGCGCGGATCAACTGAAATAATCTTCGGATGAAAAATATCAAAACCCTGGCTAGCCCCGACAGGGGCTGAACTAACCGATAGATCTTGATTGCGCTGACAAAATATCGGTAATGGCAAAAGGCGTACTTCCTGTCCATATTTCTATTTTAACACCTCGTTTACAGAAAACTATGTATCAACTGCCCGAAGCATTGGTCAGGTCTGGTGGGAACATCGGATTAGCAGTGCTGAGATACACCAGGTGGTCTTAGGAAGAAGGAACTCTTCCGCGATAGATGAATTACTCGCGCTTCATAGGCTGCGCTGGTTAGCACATGTACTCCGCATTGCAGAAGACCGTCTGCCTCACAGAGCTCTTTTTTTCCCAGTCCTATGCTGAGTGGAAGCGACCGAGAGGTGGACAGTGTATGACCTGGCGACGAACTACGAAAACACTAACCAGTGAACTTAGTCGGGTCAGCAACTGCCGCATCCCTGGATGGGGACCCCGGGACTCAACTCACCAATGGTTAATGACATTGGCAGAAATGGCCCAATCGCGCAGTCAGTGGCGCCCGTGCATCAAAGCTATTGCCTTCAATGCGTAGCTACTCAATTTCCGAACAAACTAAACATGCCTTCGCCTCCAAGGCTTGGTTGTATGTCCCACACTCCCGTTTTCCGGTGACTGAAAGTGTAGCAGCTGGAACCAATGTGCCTATGGTAAAGGGTTTACAGCTGATAAATTGATTGATTGATTGACACTTATAAATCTACTGAACCTTCGTAGGCTAATTTCATGTGACTGTAACGCATGAAGTGTCACTCAAAACATTACCTTTTCCGGAATTTTTCGGATACCCTAGTAACTGTGAAAATGAAATTAAGAATACTGACCACTAAGCTCATATGAACATTGGCAGCTCACGTGGATCAACTGACTGCTGATCAAGTGAACGCGATCTGGTCGCGGAGTTTGGTGATTGGCTTACAGAAGTTCCGACACCATACGAAAAAGCATCGTCAGTGCGTAGTTGACGATAGCTCTCTGTACGGCAACGAAATATCTGCAAACTGACTGTCAAGCTCGGAAAACAAACCAACTGACAAAAAAGCAACAGCCAAAGAACAACTATTCGACTTTCAACCTAGGTAACAGAAAATCACTTTGTTGCCAATCACCTGTACGAGATGCGCGAAATACGCAAGACAGATGATCCAAACAAACACATACTCAAAACGCACAGCGATCGTCATAATTAATAACCGAGGGCACCACTGAGACAGAGTACGCCTATTGAGTAACGTTCGACCGAGCTATCGATCATATTCGGGGCTAGGCGTCATCTGAAAGTGATGGATACTCGGTCCTTGCATTAAGGGAATGATTACCAACCACTCATTACACCAAAAAGTGCTAACACGCGCGAATCAGCGTTGCCTTGGCTTGGCAAGTTCGGATACTGGCATACACAAACTCAGAAATGGATACTCACAGGTTTGTTGAGAAAGTGCGGAGATCAAAATGGTTATCGGTGGCTTTCATGCCGATCAACCCAGATATGTAGTACGAAAAAAAAACGCGGCACCAAGAGAATTCGGACAATGCCACTTTTGATAAAACAGAGATACGGATAAAAAATAATCATCCAGTTGTAGCACCCTTTCTGTGACTAGCTGCCATGCCACCCGAAGGAAGCACGAGGGCTGAGATACTGCCAGCTTGCCCAAGCCTAGATAGGAGCAGTCTAGATGCCGGGGTTGGGTACGAACCACGGACATTTCGGTCGTTCGCGCCTTAACCACTGACCTATCTCGAGCTCCTCGGTTCGGATGTGCGACTCGTATATTAAATCCTGCAACTGAAAAGCACGAAGTGGAGAGAAGACCGTTGGATGAACCGTAGAGATATCCAAGAAACCGATTTGAATAGGAAATCACCACATTAAGCTTTGGACGGAATGATGTGTTTCTAAGTGGCGAGGCCTAAATTGGCTGGTTTTGGTGGAATTATGTAGCACAAAGTCACAGTCAGGATGGAACCCGGCTGGGTTTCACGGATCCTGCGAAGTTGATGTACGGGGGTCTATTAATAAAATAATAATAATCTTTCGGCTGTCACACCCCTTCGGTGCATTGCTGTTACGCCACCTGAAGAAAACACGAGGGCTGCGACGCCGCCAGGTTGCCCAATCATAGACAAGGGTACAAATGAAGATGTTGGGGTTAAATCATGTGTTAGCTTTAGATGACGTATCGTATCCGTGAACTGATCGGGGTTGTCCAGGACACATTGCTCAATGCTAAGCATGGCAAATATGCCCAAAGTTTCGAATACACTGAGTGAACTCAGGGAGTTCACATTTTGAAACTAATGCCACATTTAAATGAAAACAACAGTTGTATTACGCTGTTCGAGCCAAGTGGATGCAGAAATCCCAATTGCTCAAGATCAACCTATCAGTAAGAATTACACTTCCCTATGGATGGAAGGTGCTACAACGAACAAGAAGTGAGAACACGCGTTCAGATTGGTAAGGGTTTTGATCAAACAAAGTAATCGAACCCGGTACTTATATGCCTGGAGCGGAAGTCTGGTAAAAGACGAAAAAAGCGATTTTCTGTGCCCCAAATCAATGGGCTTTCTGATGTACGCTAGACTGGCGATACAAGAAGCCAAAGACGATAACAGTCGCGCATCCTGAACATCGATCTTTGGTCACTTTCGAAGCAACCCTGATCTTTCCAGTTATCCTGTCCAGGATTATTCGACTTGGTAGCACCTCAGCCATCGGTTTTCCTTCAGATTGCACGGCATCAATTCGCCGAAAGGGCACTACAGATAGGCAGTTGTTTAGCCGAGATACCTGGTGAGAGTGAGTGCACCATCACAGGTCCAGGTAGCGTTAAACGAATTCTGGCAATAAAAATTGGAACAAGAGTGGAAACTGCAGACAGTCGCAGGCAAATTTCTACAACAACCTAGGCCTATTTTGAACGACATACAACAAACCCCGAACCAACTGCGCACGGAATGCCCGAAACAAGGTCGGTCTTTATCAGTCGCAAACTAATGAGCAGTTCTAAGCTGGCACCGCTATGCCAGTTCTTAAAAAGATCTATTTGGAAGGTAACATAGGAAAACGCAGTGTTGTCATCACCGATAAACAAACGCTATGAATGAGGAAACACTTTTACAAAACACCGTCTTCCCCTATAAACAAAATATAGGATGAAGAAATACTGTTAGCTTAAAGGTAAATCGATTGAATGCATTTGAACGGAAGACAGGGACGGGACCTGCCACGAACGTCATTGGTGACACACTGACCGGATCAGCAGTGCTGAACTAAATTATCACCCATGGTTCGTTGCTTATAATGAGGGAACCTAGAACTCCACAACACAGGAAGCATGAATGGAAAAGTGTATTCAAGGAAACCGTGAAGTACTCTTGCGTTTGACAGTGAGCTGGACAGTGCTCAACTGGGAGAATCCATTTTTGAGGGCCAGTGAACAGGTCACCAGATATTACCAATGAACAACTTCGCTCTTGAGTCTATAGCTATGCAGCTCGTAGCTAACGGAAAAAAATCAAAAGCAACTGGTGCTTCGTTGCCCCACATCATTATCATCATCTTTGACAGCAATACACTAGTAACACACTGGTGCTTCACCGTCACACACCGAAAAGGAAAACTGTTACCAAAAAGGATCCTGCTGCTAAACTATCGCAAGCATTTTGAGGTGCCTAAGACTCCAAACGTTCACTCATTGTAGACAGAGAGTGAAGGCACGAACCCCACTGACATTGGTCAGTAGCTATACCCTGGAAGGCGGAGCACACCAACACCTAAACGTTTTACACTGTTCCGCCGCCAAGTCATAAACTACGAAGGATCCACGCTTACGCTATACGCATTGAGCCACTCAGCTGTGCACTGAAGTCCAGCATCAAGCACTCCTATGGTAATGCCAGACAATGCTGATCTCAAGGGCAACTCATCTGACGCTAAATGCACTACAGGAATGACCACAGGATTCTCAGAAACGACACTCAAATTGGTTTGAAAACATTCTATTCGTATGCACACTCCGGCTCTTAAACAAGTAACACTGATCGATTAAAATCTATAAAGATGGATGATTAATATTGACTCGTAAAGGTGAACCATAGGTTCCAAAATACCGATTAGGTCAAGCAAACATTTTAGGTCATTTCGTGATGGATGTTGTCCATTCTGGATTTTAAAGATGGCGCATAAAAGCAAACCCACCGTTAGATGATGGTTTGAGGCCCAAACGGGCAGGGACCAGATTCGACCCATGGACCAGTGTGAGCACGTCGGTAAGTGTTTGCATCTACTTACTCAACAATCAGTAGTGCGAAATAAAATGAGACTGAGGTCCCCACGCTCATATCTGGCAAGTTTCCGCGAACAACCATAGCCGGAGTTTATTCGCCGACGAAACTAACCCAAGAAAATGCAAACAGCCATGTAAACAGGGCGGTTATGAAGGCTCACGATACGTGGGCGTCACCGACTCCTGTAAGTGGCACACCACCCGAATTTGTAGACATCACAGTAAAAAGACGCTATTGAAACAGGTTGCCGTATTTCTGAAAGGCGACACGTGGACGCCCATAAGTCGCTATCACAGAGACATCGCGGAGATTATTCCTATCACGATGAAAATTTGTAGCCCATGAGACAATCTGTTCGGCCTGCAGCGTGACTACTCAATGGCGTTGGCATCAACGTGCCATCACACTGCAGCGCAGACAAAAAGCCATGCCGTAGCGAGTTTGCGGCTTACAGGAGGCAGTAAACCTTGGAACAATTGGTCCCACCTGCTCAAGAGAAACGAGTCAATGAAGCAAATTACTGTGGCACACCATAGTGTCCCGCAAGCAATTCTGCATACATCTCACTACAACAAAAGCCGACCACTGCGACGAACTCTTGCACACACCTTGGGAATAAAGCTGGCTCTGATGCGTAGACAGTGTACCAGTGCTTCGATGACATTGTGTACACATGTCAGTGACAACTGCTGCTTCAGTACATCCTATAGTTAGCTTCGGGTGTCCAACCGTAACAGTTTTAGTTGTTTATGGGACACTTCGAAAATACGTCGCGTCATTCGACACAGGAAGTGCATCAGTATACATACTGCGTGGATATGTTCGGCGTGGTGAACGACATTCGACAAACACAAGATCTGCTGGAATGTTCATACTCATAGTGAACGCATAGCTAAACAACGGGTAGGTGCCTTTAACTTTTTACGTATCAAACTTCTAAGGAATAATGACAGGATGCTACCAGACTTGATCTGGATGAAAGGCTTCTGTCTAGTGTAGTGTAATAAAACTAAAAGTCTATCCATTGTGAGATGTCGTCAAACGAAGCTCGGGCGACGTCAACCGTACCGCAGGACACTGATCATTCTAGCAAACTCATTGTACTGTACACAACATACAGATCGCTAGACTGCTGGGATTATTCCTCTAAGGGAGATGCGAACCAGAGGTGAATACGGCGCCGGTTGTAGAGCCGACGCACGACAGATGCTACGAGTTCTGAAATCAAGGTTTCAAACTCTTAAAAAGTTTCGATAAAGCAGCAATTCACCAATACAAAAAACTTGAATGCCATCGTCAGATTGTCTTGCTATGGTAAGGCCAACAGCGCCGTCGCGCTGTATCCGCATCCCAGTACCGAAAGCCCATTCGATACTGTATGCGATCTTTGGCCCACTATATGCCAGCTTGCCTATAGACCTGTTCGTTAGTTTGTCTCAGCCCTCCTATTAGTGTTGCATGTAGACGGACCACAAGGTGACGCAAAACGTTATGTGATCAGGCTGCTTGTTGGATTCATGAAATGTTCACGACAGAACCGATACGCAATGTACTGAGCATGCGAATCGAAAGTACTTTTGAGGCAATGCAGCTGAATCCAGCCAGTTGTGAACTCTGTAGACACTACACGAAACAGCACCTGGACGTTGGTTGAGGGATCAACATAGAGGGGCAAACAAATGAGACCTCCAGGCCACGACATCATGGATGAAGAAGGACTGAGTCGTCAGTTGCCTGCATGCCTCGAAAAGTCCGGCTGTGGAGTCACAATTACTCTTGCCTAAATCCAGATAACCTGACGGCATCCGTAGGCATACTTCCTACAGGTTGGTTGACAGTTATGGGTCAAAAGATCGCCGGAACCGAGTAGTTCATAGCCATGACTCATGGTTCAACCAACACTTCAGAGGTCTGCATCGGTAGCGGACTTTTTGCCAAGCCGTCTCGTAATATTTATAAATCAGTGAATGACCCGAAGTAAGACAGACTGGGGCAGTGAACTAATGACCTTCACGACAAACGACCGACCAGGAGGCAAGACACTGTCAAGTAATACGCACACACAGACAAAAGAGAAGCATTGATAGGAATACATAGAACAGTGCTTGTTTTTTTACAACGTGAGCTCAACAGAAATGCGTACAATGCCTAGTGACCGTACATTTTTAAACCAGATGCGATGGGAAATAACCGACTGGAAATGAAGGAAAAAGTTAGGAATACCCGATAAAAAGCGACAACAAATAGGAGGAAGAGACGCGAGTCTTAATTGGGAGCTAATTCAGTTGCACAGGAGCTTGGATCATCCTCCGTCGTCAAACTGGTTTCCGTGGTGGCCTGAGGAGGAGAGATAGGCGTGCCAGCACTCTCATCTGGGAAACAATCAGCACCGCTTCCTGGGTCGATGAGAGCTATTGTTTCAGAGTCGTCCGGTTTGATTTCTGCATCATCCACTTCGTTCACAATTGCCGGTTCCGGGACGGGCTGCATACCATCTCGTTCTACGGATGCAGGCGTTGGAAGTGGTGAGCCTTCTTTCAAAGTAATCCCTACGTTTTGTCCAGATGGCACAATACTGACAGAGTCTGGAGCGAAAGCAGCAGAATGAACATCCTTTGGCTGTTGTTCCGTATGTTGACCTTGGGAGCTGGAGCCTGCTGACGAATAGGCTGCACCGGGCCAGGAAACATCAGCTGATTGTCCATCTTGCGGGTGATGTTGAACCAATTGAGTTGGAGTTGGTGAAACATGTCCACCACCATGCGTGGGTGGGTAGCTCACTGAAGGCGAGGGAGACGTCGTTGCTATTTGAGGACCAGGTGATACCTGCACGGTAGCAAGAGGGTTGGGACCCGGAGGGCGATGATCCACACTGACAGACGGTGCAGAACCAGGCAATGTGCTATACGCTGGGTGTTGAGGGACGGAGGACGGAGCTTGACTGGGCGTATACTGAGCATGAGGGGACTGTGTCACGGTATAGGATCCCTGTGGTGGCGGTATATAATTTGGAGGATGAGGCTGCTGAGGATGCGGTTGCTGTTGCTGTTGTGCAAGCGCTTGTTGTTGCTGTTGTTGTTGTAACTGAATTGCTTGCTGTTGTTGATGGACCAAAGCCCTGGCACGGTTTTCCATTGTCTTAATAACTTCCATGTGGAACATTTGACGTTCTTGAAGAAGCTGTTGACGCATTTGTTCGATCATTTCATATTCATGTTCCATGATGGCTTCCAGCTCCTGAAAGCAAGAAAGCAAGAAGGTTGAGGTCAAAACGTGGACAAAATTAGGGCATGAACATAATCGAAAATCTCTCTTTGTAGAAAAATCCATTAATGAAACTAATCTCTATCCTTCCATTCTTCGTCTATGAGGTGATAGCCAGTTGAGCGAATGCCGATCTGGAGTACAAGACCTTAATTTTGCTTGGGAATGTTCACTGCACTTATCGCTTTGAGGGGAAGCGATTAGCTTAGAAATAAAAACCTTATCGCATCCTCAGACCAACCAACGAAGAACACCAAAGCAAAAAGTGTCCTGCCAACCGTAAAGAAGTGGCCTATTAAAACATCTACTGCTGGCGCTAAGGTCACCAAACATAAAGAGGAACACAATCGGGGGAACAGGCAGTGATCAGGAGACCGGCCCTCACAGCATACGCTGTCCCTGATCCAGAAGACTGATGAACGCAGTCTAGCCTGTCCAAGTGAACACACCCCACATTTGAGTATCCAAACAAACAGAGAGCAATTCGATAAACCAACGGCAAATCGCCGCATTCGGGAACGCCACAATTACAGGGTGTTCAAACCTAGTGGTTGACGAAAACACAGGTAGTTCAGTACCGAAACCACAATTTGTTCAGGTATGAGGTAATCCGTTTTTACTAAAAAACGAGTATACTTCATTTCAGCTGTGTCAGGAAGTCTGTGACAGCTGGGTATTGAGTTCGCATAACTGTTTCTCTTCTCGCCCACACGCACACAAATTTCAGCAGTATTTGAGCGAACACTTAATGTTTTCCTGAGGTAGTTTGATCACGGTCTAAAAATATAAAGGCACACGATGGGTATCCTCCAGACAGGTAGTGTTCTCAGTGAACTCAACAAGGTGGGAGGTTAATTAGGTAGTTGTTTAAAAGAATGAGTGGTTTACTGATTCCCGCAGTAGCCTGACAAGTGAGGGACCAATTACGCACCAGCAAACGTACACGGAAAACCAACGCGATATTACTTCTTAGTATACAATTGTGAAATTACACACAACAGATAACCCTAAAAACCGAGTGGATTACGTTCATTTGTTGTCCAGTGGAACAGAATGCAATCATAAGGGCCTTATAAGATCTTTCCTTCGGGGAAACGAGCTGTCTAATTAAGTGTACTTTATAAAGCAGCCCTGATGAGTAGGTGTGTTCGTGTAGACTACGGCGCTTACCATCGCAAAAGCACGGGGTGGATAGCAATGAATGGATACAGACAACTCGCAACGTTGCAGGAAGGATCAACATAGCCATCGGCCCTGCAAATACAAACAGATAGGTTCACTCTGTTTTAGGCCCTATGATTCGGCTGCCTTGCTATGGCCCGAGGGAGGAAGCTCGGTGTTGACCAGAGAAATCCAAAATCGAAAAACAAAATGGGCTGAAATGTTCAACTGAAATAATTGGCTGGAGTCTTTTCTCGACAAAACTGCTCATAAGGTTGACGAAAACTCTTCCACAGGGGTAAAGTCAGCTGAAGAAAATCACAAACTAGGGATCCAGTTGAGTCTGTTGTCAACACCACTAAGGCAATTTGCACATGAGCATATTCCGCCAAGTGATAGGCATGTTTTGTTAGGCAGATGTAGATGCCAATGAAGTAAAAGGTCAGATATCGACTCAAGTGCCTGCAGAAAAGAGAAAACCACTTCTATGTGTTAACTGATGGTGAATGCCCAGCATGCATCTCAGGCAAGAAGTGCACATAATCTAAGTCCCTGCTGGTTACCACAACTCCCTGCCAAATATAGCCATCTCCTCAATGAAAGGACCATCCGGAGAAACTGACCATGAGAGAATAAGGGACAAGTGACACGACACTTAAGGTTGAACGTCGTTAATTTTACAACAAACTAGCAGTTTTTGGACTTCATGCTCGGGCAATAAAGTTCCCGTTCACTGTATCCAACGGAGGGAACAAAAGGCCCCAAAGGCCCAGTGACCAGCGTAGCGTGTAAGGTGAAAAATACATATTAGTTTTATGATGAAAAATGGTACAGTCTTTTGTCATTATCATCACCACCACTATCATCAAACTGATAGAAACATACCAGTAATACATACTAGCACGTAACAGCCATAAGACTCTTTTGTAACACGTTGTTACGCCATTACTTGTTTCCACAAAGGTAATGGTCGTAGCGTTCGTGCATAGCTTGAGCCCACACTTTCCAAATAACACCCACTGAGGAAATATGAGCTTGGAATTCTCAGTAGGCCCGCATAACGCTCCGGTGACAATGATTGCGAAAATTCTAAAAAGGCCAGTAAATTCAAGATATAACGTTTGGCTAGAAGTTCCACAAGCTATCCAATTCCAATATACCTGCATTTGTTTAAGCTTGATATCCAGTTTCTTCAGCTGAGTTTCCACAAGCTGAGCCACCAGGCCTTTGATCCGTTTCTCTTCAACACTGGCAAGGTGACGTGCTTTGGTTGCTGCCGCGGCCAGTGCACATGCTGCGGCTGTGCCTAGGCTATCAGGATTCGATGGTAGGCAGCTCTGGGGCTGAGACTTGCCGGTGCTCAGTTCGTCTTCCGGTGGTGCTGTGTCCGAAGCTGTTTCCATCGGGGTGGCGGACGACTGTTTAGGCTCCTCAGTAGAGACATCCATCGGCTCCGTTGGTTCCGTAGGTCCAACTGCTGCTGACGAGCTGGATTCCTCAGCTGTGGTCTCCTCGGGCTTTTCCTCAGATGGAGCTGTGTTAACACTTGATTCGGACTCCAAAGATTCGACCTTGATAGTTTCGGGTGCCTTCGTTGCCTCATCTTCAAGCTTTTCTCCTGGTGCACTATCATCCTGGTGTGGCTGGAAGTGACACATTATGAAGGATTATTGTCGTATGAAACTCTAGACATCGTATACATCCACACTCGTTTGTTTACCTTTTAGCAGTAAAATGCAGACAACTAGCACGGCGACCTAAATTACCTTTATACCATAGAATTGGGGAGCAGAAAGGCTATGGATCGGGCAAATGAAGTGGGTCTGGAATCAGTGGCAAACTGATCGATAATCCAAGTAAGTAGACTTGTCTAATGATTCTGATAGTCTAGTTAAACCAGTGTGATTCGCACGCCCGTTACAAATTGCGTCTAGAGGAAGCTACAAAGAACCGACGTGTTTTGAACCAGAAATATGAATGCCAGTCTACTTTCACCTTGAAATCGATGTTTCGAATCACACAATGACGAGGGTGGGGAATAGGAACGTTCATAAGAGTTGACCCAGGAATATCGAATCCTTGAGAACCCACATCCTATCATTTTCACCAGATAAGGTGTATTCCAGTGGCCGAACAAAGTAAATCTATACCCAGTGAAAAAAAACGGAAGGGTTGCAGTGTCAGCCCAGTGAGATGACAACAGGCGATCAAGTAACGGACTAGCGGCCGATGGTACCTGCAACATCGGTGCAGGTACGTGTTGCAACAGATCAGGTGAATCACGAACGCCCTAGCAAGAGCCGACGCAAACGTAAACACGCACCTTTCACCTAAGGGGCACTATCCTCCAAACAGATAGCTATACTATTGGAATCAATTTGTCCAATACATAACGTTTTAGCCCTACACTGCAAAACCTTAACAGCAGTGGGGCGTTTTGCAGTAAAGAACGGAAAGCAGAGCGCTTTTGCACTCATGAATTTCCCACACAACCCAACCCTCCCGCGTCGGACTACGATTATCTAAGATCGCCATTGCACGCTCTAATTTGGTTTATCGTCGTTCGCAACACCAACTGATCTTTGTCCTCCACTTCCGTCGAACGACCAGATATTCCTGAAAGGTTTCAACGTAACTCACTATCATCAGGAGATATCTTGAGTCTAATAGCCCGAACGAACACATACCACCAAGAATGCACGAACACACGTACTTTAATACATTACAACAAACAGCTCGAAAAGGTTTCTTCCGAGTTCACTGAACAAAATACGGAAGACAGTGAGGTCAAGCTAGGCCTGCTTGAAAAAACCGGGGGTACCAAGAGAGGAAAAGGTGACAAGTTGAGATATACAGAAGAAGAGATTTTTTGAAATGGGAAAGGCCACAACACGAACCTGAACTTTTTCTTCTGGCTCCAGCACGGACTCAGGCGGCTTTTCAACTTCTTCTGGGATAGATTTCTTCTCCTGTTGCTCTAGTGATTTGCCGCTGCCTACTTCGTCCAAACCGAACTTGGTTGGGTCCACAGGTTGACCGAGCCGCACAGCTGCTTCAACGCGGGCCTTGTGTTCCTGGAGCAGTCCAGCAGGGACTTCATCACGCATCTTCGCATACTCCGTCAGCGCTGCCTGTGCAGCTGCAGCGGCAACACGTGGATCGACAGCCGCGGCCAAGAATGCTACCGTCGCCAGAATAGGATTTGCAGCTTTGGAGAATGGTGGGACCGGGTGACTAGCGTTGGCCAATGAAGTAAGGTTGATTAGGGGATCAGAACCCTCCAAATAGGCATCCTCAATCGGAAGGCGTAGGAAGTGCAAGATGCATTCTTCTTGTGTACGGCTACCCACATGTTCGGCCACCTGGTAGTATGAGAACAGTTGTCGGATTAGAAAACCCTACAGCTTCAGTTGATCCTCTTCACAGAGACAAACCCTCGAGACAGACCATTTCTGGCCAGTCCCTTGAAGTGATCGTTGAGTTTTAGAATTGCGTAGAAAAAGTTACCCAGATCGGAACACTGAGAAGGTTTGTGAGAAAATGTCTAGTCAAAATTTCCACTAGAAGACAGCGAAAATAGATAAGATCAACATACATGACATGCACTCAGGCGCTCTGGTTTTCCTGAGTCTGTTGTAAGTTCTGAAGACAGTCGTCTATGAAAAATGCGAACCAAACGACATTGTGCAAATCCATGGGGTAATTCTTCCCATGTGCACCAACGTGCATGGTATGTCGACAAAATATGGATAAGATCAGCCATCAGGTGCATTAGGCATGACGTTCAACCTCATTTCGGCTGACTGACAAAGGTACCATCAGAACTCCACATGTTATGCTACACAAAGCGTACCTACGAACGGCCCAATTAACATTAAGAGGTTAAACACCCAGCACGAAAGCGCAGTTTCATGTGCCCACGATCTTCGCGATCCCACAAGCTAGGGATGGAGAATAATTAATTAGTTTGGCAGACACTTATTTTCATTGAACTAAACTAATCCCTTTGAGTCCAACTAAGGGTGAGTGAGTGAGTAGCTACGGAACTGTCGCCATCGAGGAGAATCAGCAACCGCTATCAGGAGAAAACGGCTTGGCAATCATGGGTCTTTATACGAAGTACCTTCAATCTTAAATACGGCAAAACCTTTCTTCGAGGGAGCATTTTTCCCATTGGCTCCTTTCAGAGAAAACTGTCTCGCAAAAGAGATCACCTCTGGTCGACCCGTTCAGGAACCCTTCAGGGAGGAAAAACTGCTTGAACGGGACATCATAAGAAAGTAATCTGGGAGGCTGGGAGATTTTGTACCCAGTGTACACAAGCAATTGTCGACCAACATATCATAAACGTGGGAAAACGTAAGCTTCATCCAGTTCTGTCTGGGACAGAAGAATTAGGGTGCTTCCTTGAAAAAACGGACGGTCGACTAGTCTACATCTAAATAGAATTTCTTATGGGTCACTGATGTTAGGTTTCGCTCATTTTAGATGTAGGAAATCCATACTTACTCTGATTACTAATATTCACTGATTCCGTTCGTTGACGCCTTTAAACGAACTAGTGTGTATGTGCCATAAACCCGGCAGAAACATGAAGACACTATCCAACCAGTTGCAAGGGTAACTGTCATCTCCTCCGAGAGAAGAGGATATACAAGCGGTTGGGACACTGAAAACAACGACCCAATAGCGTGGTCAGCGGTGCACCAGAGCTATCACCTTCAGTGTGCAGCTATGCACGACATCCAGCATCAAATACTGAACAATTGTATTCCCAAGCTATTGCTTATTGTAATCAGTGTCGGGATGGTATTGGTATAAACCAGTGTCTGCATATTCCTCTATTGTCAATGAAGACAATGTATTAGCTCTAAGTGCCATACCCTGGTACAGTACTCTTTCTCTACCTAACCGTCAAGGTAACGACATCCCCGACAATACGATCCGCAACCATACACATTGGTTGCAAAATTTCAGTTTATTCGTCCTCCCTCCTACCCTAAATGCGTTCGACTTCACTGATGTCATGCGAGGCAGGGATTACCATACATGGGTTACGGTTGGGGTGTACCAAAACTATGTCCCACGGTATAATAGTTCCAGCTATTGCAGTTGCTTTCTCACCGACTAAGGGAGGGAGGGAGGGAGGGAGAGAGAGAGGATCACCACGTACTGAACGTAAGTTTGTAACGGTTCATTGCCAAAGTCAGACCGCTGCAATCCGTGGCATCAGTGCAGCCTACTCAAGCTCCCGAAGCAGAAGATAGTCGCAGTAATATAGTAAGGAAACATTCGGTGGAGCCGATGGTTGCAAGATGAAAACGACTGATATTTCGGTCGGCCGGTTATGCGGACAGCTACGTAATATAAAGCTGATAGCTCGGATACATGGGCGCCAAACACTAAGTGGTTGGGTCATTATTTTCAGTAGTTGGTTACAGCAATTATGAACGCAGCTTAAATGAATCTAATGAGCCGAATAGCCAACCGCCCCGTTGACTTCTGGTTCCACTCCACACCAGCTGACAAAGACCTATCAAAATTCCTCTGAGTTTCATTAGCTTACGCTATCCAGCAGCGTCGTGTGAATCCTGTGCTCCTGACAATTCATAACTGCCTGTTTACGCTACACGTAAAAACACAGTCGCGTGGACAAAGCTACGAAAACTAACGTGGGGAAAAAACAATTCATAGAGTTGGTTATAAGCGCACCTTATTCCAATCATCGCGGTAGAGTTCGAGAGCCTCCAAGAGAAGCAGGGTCTCCTGATCGGTCCAACCACCTTGCGATGCACCCTTGAGTAGGGTTGCGTTGGTCCCTACGTTAGCTGAGGACACATCCGCAGCAGCTGCGGGTTTGTTTGTGTCTGTGGAGCTTTGACTGCCCAACGCACGAGCGGCATTTGCTGGTGAGCTCAAATACTGGTCTGTTCGTAGAAAAGGATCACCAACACTAGCGGGAGGTTTGGTTGTGACGGACAGCGCAGTAATTGGCGCAGCTGAATTGCTCAAAGCCGAAGTGGATACAGCAGCTGTTGTGACCGCCATTGTTTGGCCTTCGCTCGTCTATAACGAAAAAGCGAAACAAGTAGATACAAGCCAATAAGATAGAAAAAAGGACTATTCTAAGTCAAGTAATGCTCGCATATCCTGGTCTCTTTTCCAGCCCACACACGACCAGAAAATTTGACACAAATAAAAGACCGTAGGAAAGGTCTAAAAATATCCATGGACACCGCAGCGAATAATGGTTTCCACTGCCGCAACCAAAACGCGATCCATGTTACCGATAACACGGCAATTGGCATGCACTTTAATGGCCAGAAAGCCCGTGATTTGCGGCTCATTACCAACTTCCTGGTTGTCTAGCTCCATGCTATCATGAACTGGTAGTATTACACCTCAGGTTACGTAACAATTACGTTACGGAAGATTTGGCTTGATACGTCCAGAATACAAACACTAACTAAGTTTTTTCGAGCTTCAACTACCTGGCAAGCTGTTAAGTTTACTAGGTGTAATTCAGTGTAAAGCTACGAAGGATTCCGACCCTGAACCATAGCTGTGAACGTCAGCTCCGAGTAGTGTGAACTGTACAGCGCATTGTTGCATGAATTTGAAGCGCATTCCATTTTCTGTGGTGATCATCCAAAACTGTATGTACGTGAACAACACCCTTTACTGAATATTCCAAAGTCTAAAAATCGACGTGCATTCAAATGTTTCAAAGGAAGGGTACCAGACCTAACCCTCTGTAGCAGTGAGGACAAATTCAGTTGGAAAATCCCTGACGATGGTTGTTCCCCAAGAATCGATCAAACAAATGAAACTGCATGCCTTTATCCAAACATACGGCTCCGGGTTACGGACATTCGGATGAAAAAATCCATTATGGCAATACACTTTTGTGACCAAACAACTCACATTGAATTTCCAGTCATGGAATTTGAAGGGCGGATTATGATTCGGTCGAACTCAGTATTGCGGCCTTAAAATCACCATATTTTGATTGTTACGAAGACTTATCGGATTTGCAAGCAAAGTACCTGAGATCATCGAGGGACGGGGTCGAAGATACCGCACTGAATCGCAAGCTACCATCAATCCGTGATGCACGTAACCCAAACAAGTCACTTTTTTTATGTGTGACAACCCAATAACAGGTAGTACGCTGGATTGCCTCTAGTCGTGCTGTTTATAGTGTCTCCTGTCCGAAAGAGGGGAACGTCGCTGGTTATTTAGTTTCTGCCATTTCACAATCGTCTCTCATAGTTTTTTTCTTTTTGACAGCCCGCACTTCCGACTGATACCTGGAATGACTGAAAATGTGCTTATTTCGACTTACTGTAGGATATCCGGAAGTGGGCCGACAGGAAATAAACGACTGAATTTACCCTCGTCTTCCAGATAAACGTCCTCCCTGTCCGCGGATTATTATAGAAACGTCAGGAGGATTACGTGCTAGTGTGTTCTCGGGTCCAACTGTTTGCGTCAGGCGACAACGGTGATTATTCTCTATTCGAGAAACAACTTGCGATTTCACGTTCCAGACAGGTGCTCTGTGATCAAAGGCCTTTCAGTAGGTTTGCAAGTCCGCTGTGTTTGTAATATTTTACTGAAATGCTCTGGATGTGTGGTCATAACGGCGTGCTTCAGGAAGTTATGACCTACCGACTGATTTTCAGATGAATGCAGCAAAAAACGCACAATCCAATAAGGGAAATAAAACTGATGAGGATTCGCGGAATAAGTTTGCCTGATAAGCCCCAAGAGGGATAAAGCCGGCAGTATGCTGTACGGATTTCTCACCAACTTTATGAATCACACTGGAACCTACCAAATGACTCGCGGTTAGAGCATGAAAAATGACGAACCTGGATTCCTGCACGCCGAAAAACTCTGAATTCAGGGTTATCCTATGCTTATGACCCAACGAACCCCTCGAGTGTGGTTTCCTCTTTAGACGTCTGTTGGTGGTTTATCCGGCGGAAATGAGCCAGACCGTACTGGGACATGCAAAACCGCTTACGGAATGTGTGGAGCTAAGGATACCTGAAAAATTTTAAGTGGAATTCACGGCTTGGAATCGGCTTATAACGCTTGTTGACGCTCGCGACCCCGTGGTTCCTGAATCGGTGAAAACAGCACGCCGTTTATCCTGAGCAAACAGTGGCGGAAAACCATCCCATAGCTGTTTGATCCTTAAATAGCATCGACGTTCACTAGATGGTGAATGAAATGTCCAACCGAACAGAAGTGGGTTTGTCTAGCTCCACCGCCTTCGTTCACTCAAAAATCCTATTTAGTGTGCGACCTGAAGAATCTCATCGAAAGTCTGGTAAATGAATAGAAGATAACAAGCACTATGAATGGGCCTAAGGACCCTTGCATGGCAGTTGTACCCATCGGCAATGATGGGAAACCTGGAGACAAGAGACCTGATCCTTATCTGTGGGAATATCACACTCGACCAGGCTGTGACATTCTTTTAAGTCCACTGACATTAATAAACGACATGAACCTTGACGATCAAACGCGACTTGCTCCAACTGCCTATCCGTTGAAAACAGGAAAACTCAGAAGCATCGAGTTTTGACAGCAACGTAGAGTATAAAACTAATCCGCTGTAATCGAGGTTAATAAGACTTAAAAAGCTTTGACAATGAAGTGTCGAATACAAAAAAGTCGCCACTATCATTGACAGTAAAACCATTGAGGTAGGAAAATACTTGCCTTACCAGGTTGTGTGCCATTTATGGGAAGGCCAAACATGAAACACGGTTACGCTGAAAATTGTGGAGAATGAAGCTGAACACTTACCTGAGCATCCGTCTTTGAAACTCCATTAACGGATAGTCCGGGTTCTGAATTTTCCTTGCCCATGGCATTCACATTCGGCTTGTTATGGTCAGGTGTATCTCCGACTGCAGTCGACGGCTGTCCTGCGACACCGGTAGTGTTAGCCAGGGCAGCCTGATTCTGTGCACCGACGGGCTGTAGTCCACTTGCACTGTCGGCCAGGACGTGGAAGTGTGCAGTGCTAGGCGGTCCGAGACTTGCGGCCACCGCTAAACGAGCGGCTTCCGCAGCACCACCAAGAGCCCCACCACTCAGACCGGTTGCTGCAGCCAGAGGTGCTGTTACTTGGTAGTTTATCAGGCCCCACTGCTCCAGGAAGGCATGTACCCGTAAGATGGCACAAACATCACCGGTGAGATTACGCCGACAAGCAGTAAACGTAAGGTATTCCTGAAAAGACAGCGAATATAATGTTTGCCGGATTGATTACAAATATTAAAACCAAGAAACTAAGCTGGTATCCGCTGCATGCAAGAAAACCCAGTTGATTCACACGGATAAGGAAAAGCTCACCTGAGGATTCAGTCGGTAGGTGTCCACCATAAAATTACGATAGGCCAGATATACCTCCGGTGTTTTGCTCTTATTCTGACTATTGAAAAACTCGGGTAAGGCACGCCGTTCGATGCCATGAATTGCATTATAGTCAAACCAAGCGGAATATGAAGGAATCACTATACAGTGAGCTTGTTCAGTCACACTGAGATCTGTGTGAGCCCCACCACCTGCTGGACCGGGGTGACGGGTCTCGTCAACATTCGCAGCTGGGGTGCCATCAACTGCAAAATGGGAAACAAGATTAGAGCAAACACAGTTTAACACAGGCCGAATTCAATTTAAAAAAATACCCTCAATATCACTTCACCCAATTGCAAAAATCAGCTTACCATTGGTCCCTGCAGCATGCACATCGTTGATCCCATCCATTCCATCGCCAGTGTCTTCATCGTCCAAGTCAAATAATATCGACTTTCCACCAGTAACGTCACCCGTAATCGGGCCCACTCGATTAGGTCGGGAAGTTCCCGAGACAACTTGTGCGTTACTGTTTGCTGACACCGCAGTCACTCGGTGTGTTGGTTCTGGATCTTCGAACTCTTTGGATAGGTCAGTCTCTTCTGGAATCGCGTCTGACGGGACCGTCTGGCACGATGCCTCATCTTCGTCCTGAAAACGAAAGTCGAAATAGCAATGAATGCTATGTGAGAAGTGGAACGAGTTTTCATTAATGAAATGGTCCAACTCGTGAACAGAAGAAGAAAAACTCACCAAGCCAGAATAGATTATCAATTTGGTCTTGAGGAAACAGCAGATGGATAGAGATGTGAGAATGAAACTCGATTTTATGAACAAAACAGCTACAAAATAAACCAATTTCATTCATTGAAAACTGGACAAATGCAATTCAACCTGTTATAAGTGAAACAAAGTTGCGTTGTGTAATAACGGTATTTTCCTCAGCTTAGTTCTCGGTCTGTGCCTCCCAAGCTAGCGCTCACGTCAAAACCAACCACCAAGGATGCACAAGGTATATTAACGCCCAAAACGAAGTCAAAAACATTTGTACAGCGCTTCGTATATATAGTGTAAGCGGTGGCAACTTTCTGGAAATTCGGACGCCTTCTGGATGCGCCATTGGCAACCGGCATTTGGCCAATACTGCGTCATGATTGGCTGTTGGGTCCAGATCTTCGACCAATCACATCTCGGCTTGATGCCGGGGTGGCAAGCGTCCCGAAATTTTGGCCAATCTTGCGCGGGGTAGGCTTCTCGGCCGTAGCAGCACCTGACTGCGAGCGGTAAAGCGGGATCCGTGTGGAATTCCGCCTAACACGTTGAGACAGGTATGTGTATGTGGCCTATACGAGGTTCGATTGATGAAGGTATGCTAGGCGAACGCAGAATAGACCAACACGAGTGCATCGCGGTCATTCCAAATGACTACGAAACAGGTGTACACTACCAGCCGGAGACCGCGCCACCACTAACATATGTCGACGTGGAACATAAATTCTTACCTACGGTAATTTGCCGTATGCCAACCACGCCTCAGCTGAGAAAACTGCACACAGTAGTTCTCACAAGAGAGGCCTTGCGAGGAGAGGTTACAACGTTCGCTGCCTGTTGACACTTAGTGTGCGACGGCCCTCTCGTTCAGAGGGGTTCCACGCTTCTTTTCCCAGCGTGAGTTCTCCTGGACGGGGTTACCGGAATGCGCTCACATAAAATGTGTACGACCAGAAATTCGCGGAAATACCAACCATTAAGACACCCTAAAGTGCACTTGTCAGCTTTTTAGTGTAAGTGACTTGGGTAACGCGTGAGGAACCGTCAATCAGTCATTCGGCCTACAAACCATGCACAGAAGTACGGTGGTTCCAGTTGTTACAGCTTCACTCACCAAGGGTTAGAATAATAATAATAATCGCTCAGCTGTAGTATTTTTTCGGTGCCTAGCTGGCATGGCATCCGAAGGAAGCATGAAGGCCGGGATACTGCCAGGTTGCCCAAGCCTGGACGGAGGAAGCCGATATGTAGAGGCCGGGTTCAAACCACGGACCTTCCGGTCAGTAAATTCGTGCCCTAACTACTGGGCTATCTCGAGGAGAATAGGGGAATAACAGACACGTGTTGCAGGCCATGACCTAATTTGTGCATTGGCTACAAATGGATCTGTTTGTCTAGTGTGGTAGGAAGTGAGAGCTACACAATGAAGGCAATGGCTTTGATGTGGGATCACCATTGGCTGCATAACACTACCATATCTGTCAGAATCTCCGAACATTGGTTTGCCTCGTCCCTCGGTCCCCAATCGACGAGATGGTAGTTACCAATATGACTCAGTTGACTGGTAAGGAATTTCATGCTTCGTTGTCAAGCCATGGACTCACAGCCTCAGAGTCGTCTCCATCAGACACAAGGCTGGGCGAAGACAGCTCTACGAGGTGAACGGTCCCCTGACATACCAAGTACTTGGCAAAACGAGCGTAACCTGCGGACTGTCACCAGCCAATCTACCGAGGCAGAGTGAATTTCCCCGAAAACCATCTGGCATTAACGATCTGATGGTCCCACCAGACCCCCGAAATATTTCAGAGGTACCGAGAGACAAACACAGAGGTCTTCCACGTGCAGTGGCTACGTCTTCGATCCGTAAAGTAGGACAGATCGGACTGCAGCACTGCACACTCTACCCTTGCCAATCAAGCTGATGTCACGTCAGCGGTACAAATGCAGATTGGCAAACGCTGTCTTGGTCTTCCCAGTTAGGGAAAACTTCGTCTTTCACCCGTCCGCGGGTGAGGGACAGTACGGTAGTATGAATGAACAGCGATAGGACTCGGTGTTTTAGGCAAATATCAGAAATGTATCGGGGGCACGGGCTTTACGACGCCTAAGTGAAAACGATTTTCATGATATTTCTCCAGAAATCTAGATAGGTGGACTCCTTAGTTTATGCGGAATAACTCCACCGAGATGGACGGACGGCTTGACTTGAGATTTATCGCTAATCACATACGGACGTAAACGAACCTAACCGATCGAAGACTCAATATCAGGAAACTACAAAAACCCACGAACAAGTAACCCCCGGGTTCGCATAAAACACAACCACGAAAATGGAAATAAGCTCACTTCTTTTCGCACTTTTCTGTGGCCACTGTGACCGGCCGACAGACGACCACTTCTTTCACCCGAGATTGATGAGCCGGGACGTCGCTTCTTGTGAGAACCAATGGTAAAGGTGGGGTCGGAAACGGAAGGCGAAGGTGAACGGCGTCTCTTCTTCTTCGAATTCGATTCGATAGGTGTCGGTGTGTTTGTAACTCCAGCTGATGCGTACTGAGAAGTGGATGATTGCAAACTGTTGCTGCTCCCGGACGTGCAGGCCACGGCTGCAGCGGCAGCAGCAAATTCATCAGCTAAAATGCATACAGGTCAAACATTGGGAACGTTATGTTTTCTGATCGTTAAAAGGATGTAGAGCAAAAGATTCAAGAAAACTTTTCGGGAGGTTAGCCAGAGGATTACAGCCTGGGATTCATGGACAAGTGTCAACATATGCGTTAACAGAAACACCAGGGCATACCATTACTTTCAAGACTTTCCGTCCACTCAACGTCCGCTCACAAAAGATGCGACCAAACCTCTCTTAGAAGCTAACTATCCTGGTGATCACAGTAATAATCCAGTGGACGACCGACCCTTCCCTCCACCATTGGGTTAGCAGATCACCAAAAGTTTGTTCAAAGGGAAATGACCAACGAGAACACCCTATATTTATGGACAAACATCAGAAGTTAAACTGAAAAGTCCAAGTTAAAAACTAGCTGCATGAGCCATGGATTTGAAAGGAGAAAAACAAACCCCGACTTTTGTTTAACTGAGACAAAGTTTCCTATGCAAAAGTATCAACACTGGACGTACGTGAATAGGTAGTCCTCGGACGAACAGAACCTGTGGAAGTCAGGAAGTCCTCCTCAACCATCCAATCACTGTAGTCGCTCGAATACAACAACCAACGCGCGTCGACATCCCAAGGTCGACCAGGCTCTGGTTGGGGGGCCGGTTCAACTTCGCAGGGCCACTCCATCTGAAGACCTAAGAAAAGATTCCACCAAATTATCCTCCGACTATACCAAGAACTTTGAAATTACTAATGGAAAATGCAGAAGGTATAAGCAGTTCCAGCCCCTCTCCAAGACAATGTCCGAAGTGGCAAAGCATCAAAAAAAAAATGAAGAGTCTGTAGCACTGCGAGAAACGACGTGTTCCTCATCCCCATGAGAATGAGTTCAGGAAAATAAATCCTGCAAATTCTTTACTTAAAAAAGCTGAAGTGATTTGACACAGGTAATCAGTCATCCTCATAAATATGTCGTAGACTGTATACCAGTGAGTGTAACTAAGTCAGTGCAAGATTGCGCTTCGAAGGAATCCTCTATGTACTTTTGGTCATATGCAGTAATCCAGGGCCTATAGTAACTGTTAAACCACAAAATCAAACCAGCATATGTCCAAAGTTCTTACACCAGGCACAGTGTACCAGGAAGTTGTGAGCATGGTCACATGCGCCCAACGAAAGGTCATTCCCACCTCGCCACCGCACCACCTCCAAAATCCTTAGGCGATAAGACCATATAGACATCTATTTTGGCCTTCGGTTCTGGGCTACTGCCACAAATAATTAAAACCAAACGCATTTGGAAGTACCTCTAGGGTTGGGTGAGTGTTTATAAGCTTTACTGTAAGTCCAAACTTAAATGCAAATGCATATACCAGCTAAATGAGAGCACAAGAGCAGCTTGATTGCCCATCATGCTGCCCAGTTAACCGTCGTTTCGGCAAAATTCATGAAAGGAACTGGATACACGAAACGCCTCCTAATGGATGTGACAGGAGACACCTTGATTTGCACTGACGCTATGAGGAACCTAGACTACAGTAGGTGGGTTAAAAACGACTCAGAGTCACACTCGGTAGCTAATGGCTACCTGATCAATCCGGTTTCATCGTTGTTCGTCAGCGCGGAGACGCCAGACAGCCAAACGCCGTCCGCTTCCTCTAGTGCAACCAGATGACAGTTGGCAATCGGCACAAACCTGTCTTGATACCAACCTAAAGAGACCGCCACATTACGCCCTTGATACCTTTGCTTGCACATTGGCATCCAGGAAATCTTTGTGTGAGATATGGTAGTGATAAGTTTCTCATAAAAATTATTTTCTGAGCTATGGTTCGTTGGTGCACACGCAGTCAGTATGAAAAATATCATTTCGGCTATTGAGACTTAGATATTGTACCCGATTTTCGGATGTTCCATAGATGTCGACTGATAAATCATCAAAGTTGCAAGCTAGAACCCAGTGTTGGCCGACTTACTTAAGGGTCAGAAACAAAATCAGGAAAACGAGGTCTGGGAAGCGAAGAAGAAACAGCACTTGTTAAAAATGGTGCTATCAGCAGAAAAACAGCCACATTTTTTTAAACCGAAAAGCTAAATATTCTTTCACTTCACAAGCTCCCACATCATCGACAGCCGCCAGCTGTCATTTCGATAGCTCGGAAATCTCCGCATACGCACCGAATCTGTCTGCCGATTCTGGTACCAAATATGAATTTAATGAACTACCAGCCACTGTGAGCTGTGTTCCCAGACGTAATATTCCGGCGATACAGAGGTAAGTAAACTATGGCGGATAGTGGATTTCCGAACTGGGATACACAGAAGAAGTCGTTTAGCTAGGTGAGAAGCCAGAGGGTCCAAACGAGTCGATAATAAACGAGATCAGGCAACACGCAACCGAACTCCAACTCGAAGTCAGGGCCAATTACTCTAGAAAAAACTGATGACGAAATGGAACCTGTCCTAAAGTATGTTGGCTCTCATACTTTATCGAACGGTCAGACGAAAACCGAAGTGAAAGTAAGCACCACAAAGCCACTTTTACAAGAGAAATGTGCTTCGTGGCGTAGAGCGGAAAGTACACTCAAAACCAAAATCCAAGTAAGCAAGATGTCTGCCCACTACTACTTATTGTTTCATGTATACGAGACCTAACCAATACGGAATGAGGAGGGGAAAAACTACAAGTATCTAAACACTAGGACGCAAGAATCGCACTTAAAACAATCTCGACAAATTAGGCCTCCAAGGAAGTAGTCCACCAGCGTTGTCCCGGTATAGCGAAACCGCCCGTCCATATCCGGTGGCATCCACCGCAAGGATTGAGACAAGTACTTTGCAGACCGGCTGACTAACTTGTAAAGATTCTCAACAGCCGGCGTTCTCGCCGAAGGAACTAGGTTGTCCGTCGTAAAATCGGGTACAGATCAGCTCAGCCCGCATTATATCGCGTGATCCGACACTAGAAATAGGTTTGCTATTTGTGCACATCTTGCCGCGCGTATGGACAGTCGTAATACGTAACAGTCGCACAACCGGCTTTTCTTCCTCAATGTATCGTAGTAATAGGGTAAGTAGTAGAGGCAGACGGATTGACTGCGCCATGCACAGAATGGTTACAGGAGGCGATATTATTAGTGCGGAGAACGTCTGTTGCTCTTCCTCAATTGCACGTTGATGTCATCACATTACCACTGACAACGATACACAAGTACTACATACTGGTGCTTGACTGCCACACAGCCGTGAAGGAAGAAAGCCCCGGTAAAGAGTGAAAACGGAAAGGTAGGGACTTAGTGTGAAGAAGTCCTATATCCTTAAGCAAAACGACCCAGAATAATTTGTCTAATCCAGTTTCATTTCACGTTACTACGTCATGGCCCATCCCCCGCGAATAATTAAGTCGATTATTCCCATAGTTCGGCAATGCGAGCACCATGGTCCCCGTGCTTCCTCCAAGTTGCACGGCAGCTACACTGAGCAATTAGTTTTTAGCTTCTGCCCCGAGAAGGCGGAAAACACTCTGATGTCATAGTTTGTCCCACGAGAACGCTGAAAAGAGAAAAGAAACTCCTGCAGTTCCTAGATTTCCGTTCCTTGGAAAGTACTCAGAAAGGCCACTGTTGAGGATACGAGGAGGAACCATAAATACTTACCAGTATACCAAGTCACATAGGACCCAGGTGAATATAGCCAGTGAAGTAGAACCCCACGGCCTTCATGGAAAATAACGCGGAAACGCTGAACGGTTGAATCCTCATGACTACTACCAGACCAGTTCGGGGGAGGTGGATGAAGAACGTGCGTTGCATCGGAGGCCGACTCCACAACAGAGATGTTCAGCTGTCTCGCAGCATCCAATAAACGTTGTGTTAGGGTCTGAAAGGGAGTAAAAAAGAAGGCACGAGTGAGAACCCACACAGTAGAATCACTAATTGCACATTCCACCCAGTTATGGACCTCACGAGAGACAGGAAGAAAGTTCAGAAAAACCAAACAAGGATATGGCGCAATGAAGCTTACCAAGAACCCAGTCTAAATACAGAGAGTCCCACTGAATCCGCTATGGCTTTGTTACGGACAGACATCCTTTCGGTGCCTAGCTACCATGCCACCAGAAGAAGCACGAGGACTGAGATTCTGCCAAGTTGTCCAAGCCTAGAGAGGAGCAGTCGAGATGCAGAGGTCGGGTTAGAACCACGGACCTTCTGGTTAGTAAATCCGCGCTTTAACCACTGAGCCATCTCGAGCTCAAGATATGAGCTAACTAGCTCACTTGTCGATGATCAAATTAAAGGCAAAGAACCTCCTAAGTTATTTATTAGCAAACACGAATCAAGCGTTTAGAAGCCAGTGAACACGAAAGTAAACATCGCATCTGCAGAGTTTTTGAAAACTGAACAATCCCAAGCGTCCTCTTGAACTTTCCTGAACACTCTTTGACAATTAGAAAACTATAAACGAACGCTGCAAAACGATTCCATAATTTCCATAATAACCTTCACCTTCCGTCAGATACAAGGGGTAGAGCCTGGACACCAGACCATAGACTACTCGCATGCTTCAGCAGTAGTACGCACCTTCAGAGATCGCATGCGTCACCGATGCTCCATTTACTCCAGTTAGGTTGGCGTCAGCGGCTGGTCCATTCGGCACTTCATCGGATGTATAATGCCACTTCCGAAGCTGGGCACCGTTCACTCTTTTCGATCCTCGACCGCCCTGAATTGTATCAACGTCCCCTCGACGGTCGGTAACGAAAAACAGGCCGTGCTACCGACTGCCCAACTTCCGCGACCCCAGTCCACTTCCTCCAAGATTCTGGTGATCCTTCCATTTGACCCTTGCGCCTATGGCGGATGGTTGTGTCTTCCTACATGCCGTTTTCTGCCTACTCCTTTCTTGAACGGCGGTCAGGTTTTCTCGAGCCCTCTTTCTTTCCTCTCCCCACAAGCCGCTTTCCTGTTCAATTGGAAGGCGTGGATGTCGACCGTATACCAACATGAATGGGAACTTACCTGTGACTGACTGGATCGAAGCACGATGTGCGAACACCATCGACAAGTTCACTTCCCAGTCACCTCCTCTGATCGCCAGCCACTCCTCAATCGTTCGGTAAGGCCGTTCGTTTGTGGGTCATAGGGTGCCATCCTTAGCCGCTTGATGCCCAGCCTCTGCAAGCAACTCCTGAATTCTTCACTGCTAGAGCACGGTTCTTGATCCGTTAGGATCACTTTTGGTACCCCGTGGTTGGCCACGATGTGATGCATTACCACTTCACTAATCGTCATTGGCTGTTAATTTGGTACGGCTGCCGCCTCGACCCGCCGCGACAGGTGTTCTGTCATTATTACGACACAATGACTTCTTCCGGCTGTCATCGGAGAGGGGCCCATGATGTTAACGAACCATAACTCCCTTATCTCTGATATACGGATAGGTTCCATGCAATGAGTTGCCCCTGTCGTATCCCTTTTCATCGGTTGGCGTCGCTTACAGGTCACCGCATTAACATTACCTCAATTCTCAACCCTGGCCAGTAGTCCCTCTGCCGAAGTAAGTTGTAAGTCTTGGTGTATCCTGTGTGTGCCATCTCGTGATATTCGACGATCACCTTCCGTCCCAAGGTGCGAGGTATCAGGGGCAGTATAAAATTCGAATTGGTGGAGTTCCAGGATATTATGCCAGCTTAACTCAGGCTCAGTCTAACGAAGTGCTCCTGGAAGGCCACAAGTTCTCTGTCTCCCTCCGCGTTCCCAATACCCCTTCCATCCAACAAAGCAACTGCAGCCATCCGAAGTACGGGCTCCTGCCGCTGTAGTTGTACCACCCTTCCGAGATCCAGTTCGACGACGAGGCAATTAGCGCCGATCATGATTCACGGGGCCTAATCTCTAGTCTTTGGACCTGACAGCCAATCAGCCAGGTGGTTCTCCTTCCCCAGCACGTATCGGTTCGGAAGTCGTGCTCCTGTGACGGGAATGCCCAGCGCGATTATCTCTGGTAGTCCTAATCCACTCAAGGGGTTTGTGATCGGTCTCGACGTGAAACCTTTGTCCCAGAAAGTATGGCCTACACTTACCCAGGGCCCAGACTATCGCTAGACAATCGTTCTCAATTGTCGAGCACTTCTGCTGAGCCTTAGTCAGGGCGAGATGACTCAGGGGTTAGAGCGCGAATTAACTGTCCGGAAGGCCCGTGGTTCGAACCCAACCTCTGAATCTCGACTTCCCCTGTCTAGGCTTGGGCAACCTGGAACTATGCCAGCCCTCGTGTTTCCTTCGAGTGGCATGCCAGTTAGGCACCAAAAGGGTGCTACAGCTGAACGATCTAGTTTATCTGTGTGCTGCTCGTTCGAGGAACTGCCGTAGGAAAAAAATCGTTCAGCCGTAAGCACCGCTTCGAATTGGGGACTGCACAGTCCTGGATCTTTGCCGGTTTACCTGGTGGCGGGCTAGCCTCTCCGTGAGCCACTTTATTCCCGAGCAGTGTCACGGAACTTTGAGCGAGCTGTGTCTTGGCTTTACTTATCCGCAGACTAGCTTCCCGAATACGCCTCAATACGGATTTCAAGTGCATGCATGCATGCTCTGATCCCGAATTACTATACACGACGATATCGTCGTTGTTCACGGCAATAATCTGTAGTCCCTTCGTTAAACGAAGCATCAAGCGCCGGAAAGTGAATGGTGCCCACGACAAAACAACTGGCATCCGTCTAAATTGATGTTGGGTGTCTGCAACCCTGAACGCCGTTTTCTCCCGGTACTCTGACTTGATAGCTAAATGCCAGTATCCGGAAGGCAAGTCGAACTCTACGAAATATCGGGATTCCTCGAGCGAATCAAACATTACCGTAACCGAAGGGACAGCTATGATCAGTTCATTCAGAAATCGGCAATCTATGCAAAATCGGCATTCCCCGTTCGCCTTCTTCACGAGCACAACCGGGGAGTTCTACGCACTGTTTGTTACGCCTATCTGCTTTTTGAGCTTGAGTGACGCGTGCTAATTCATTGTCGGGCATAAGCGTACTAGGTTGTGGTTACGTGCAGTTCTTTCATCAATCCATTCTAATTTCAGCATAATTTCTGGATATACCGCCTTCTGAGCCATATGAATAATATCACGCTCAGCTTGCCGCACCTCTGTGAGTTTTAATCCTGCAGTGTTCAGTGAAGATTCAGATGAGCCACTTGCCACATTCTCAGGTATGTTTTAAGCCTTGTCAACCATACCACTGGCTCAGAAGGCGGTAAATCCAGAACCGGTATGGTAACGTCTCATACGTTCTGTAAGACGGATACTAAGGTCAACAGTGAATGAACAGGATACGAGCGATGAAGAACTGGTAACGTTTCTTACGGAAGCGGAGCGGGTCATGAGTAGACGCTCTGTTGTGTCCAACCAAACCAATTATTTCGGCAAGCCAGCATTAACATCGAATGACTTGTTCATTCTTAACAATAAGGTATACGGGGTTGTGCCGAAAAATACATCGGAAAGGTATACAAAAAGTTGGCAACAAGTGGATTACTTGGCACAGGTATTTTGGAAGCGATGGGTGAAGGAATACATACCTGTGCTTCAAGAACGAACTAAGTGGCAGAAACCGCAAAGGAACTTCAAAAAAAGGAGATGTAGTCTCAGTGCAATCAGGTGCGTTCTCTCGTGAACAGTGGCCCCTGGGCGTAGTTGATGAATGTGAAACATCAAGCGACGGTTTAGTTAGGACCGTAGTGGTACGCACACGAGATGGTAGGGACGTGCGTAAGATCGGTTTGATAAAAGGTTGCGAGTAAGGGTGGTGGAGGGGGATGGGAACCGCGCGCTCAACTCTCCGCAGGTGGGAGATGGGTTTTCTAACTCATCGCACACAGGGAGACCACTGGGAGTTGGCGCATGAGCAAGTTCCGTTTGGCGTACTGCTGTAAGTCCACTCGGAACTTGGGGTAAGTAAAATAATGAGCCAGGGACGACCCTAGCTTAAGGGAAAAAAATCCACGAGGATTTTGGGTGGCGGTGTAGAAGACAGCTTATCAAAAATGTGCCCCCGTTCCCCACCATATGTGACAGCCAATTCCCATAATTATTCCCCCTGACCCGAGGAACTGAAAACCCTCTCGTTTTAATGAATTATTTTTATAACTTTTACGGATTTTGGTCGGACATTGTGTTTTGTGGTTACTCGCCGTCGATATCTGTTTCCTTGTGACGATATCGATTTTGTGGCGAAGTGAACTGCGATTTTATCCTCAGGCTGGTGGTTATACAGCCCTATTTTTTAACTCCTACGGTAACTGAAAAGAAGAATCTGTTTAGGTTTGTTGAATATGTGCATCAGTATCTTTGCAATAGTACCATGATACCAGAAATCGGATTTCTTGGTCCTTTTTCGTGAATTAACACGCGTCACACTGTTGGCCTCGTAGATTATGCAGTTTTCCAGCATCTCTTGAACCTGTTTATGGACCTCCTCCCGTAGATGGAGCGGTAGCTGACGGGGGCCGTAAGGTCGAAAGCGTTCGGACGAGAGCGGGATTTCGTGTTCGTTCGCCTGTGAACAGTTCGGAGTACTCCTCGACCACAGATTGTACTGACGGAACATCACAAGACGGAAGCTTTAGGACACGCAGTTCGCTCATGGCAGTGCTTGGATAACCTTCAGGCTTGACTGAGTCATGGTTTTTCATCAGTCTGCCCCGCTTTTGATCCACCACGCTTTCTGTGGCCTTGAGGAAATATGCCCCCAAAATTGTCCGCTTTATGTCTGGGCTGATCGGGAACTCGTGATGCACCGACCTGTTACCTAGGCGCACTGAGTGCAATGACAATCCGTCAGTTTTCAGTCGGCACCCACCTACAATCCTTAAGGCTAGCGCGCACGGTTTGCATTCAACTTCGTTCCCTCTCTGCCTCAGTGACACCCCTGCTCCTGTATCGATTAGGCGCAGCTCCTTCTTCCCATCTATCTCAAAAAACGGTCTGTAGCGTGGTCTGTCTCACAGCACTAACCGCAATCCACCCGTGAAAAGAAGCGTAAGCTAAAGCATTATTTTTGACAGGTAGCCGGGTACGGCGACGCTTATTCTTCCAGTGGCCAGGCATGTCACAGTCTTAGCATTCGCTCATGTCTGTGTGTGTCGAGTCCAATCCAAGCCCAATACCCAATCGACTCTCAGATGCGCTAAATCTGCCTATGTGTACACTCGAATGGGCGAGATGGCTCAGTGGTTGGAGCGCGAATTTACTGACCGGAGGGTCCGTGGTTCGAACCTGACCTCTGTCTCTCGACTTTCCCTGTCTAGGCTTGGGCAACCTGCAGTATCCCGGCCATCGTGCTTCCTTCTGGTGGGTGGCAGGGGTGCTATAGCTAAACGATTCGACACTCGAATACCCCAGAACCACAACTATGTTTGAGCTTTTGGTCCACCTTAGCAGGGCCCTCAAGGAGTCATAAAACTTGTCTTTGACGGTGTCACGGCACATCCTGAATCACTAGAGGTGCACAGTCGGAGAGTGACGGGGGAGTTAGCTCAATGACCGCACTTGGATCTTGAATTCTCGTTTCTGATATGCAGCACCAGTCAATAACAATCGAATCCAATGTGAAGGCAAGAGGAGGTTGTTGCCCCACCTGTTCAGAGTACGAACATTAAAAGGGCTGGACAAAAACAGCTCTGCGAGGTAGACGGTCCTTTGATATGCGAAGTACACGTGCCAATCAGTGTAACCTATGAAGCATGAGTAGTTCATTTATCGTGGCAGAGTACCTTTTTTCTGAAACCATCTGGCGTACATCAGCATCGCCATTCTAATATCCCTATCAGACCCACCCAATGTCCTGAGGAAACTGATGGTCAAACATTGGCAGACTTCGCACATTCGCCGTGCGTACAGACCACGTTTCCGAGCCACAAACTAGTATGAATGTCACCCCAGAAGAGAAGTAGCTGAAATCTCACTTGTCAGAGGGTTACATAAGAGATTAAGTCTGGGTACTTTCGATGCGGTTCGCCTTCTAGGATGGAGTCCGCGAGATCCTCCTGTAGATGGCTGGGGTCGTCGCAAGATATAGCTGCTGAATGATGTCATTTGCGTTGTCAGTCTGTATCTGGAGTATCAAATAAGTGTCTGGAGGTGCAGACAACTCGCAGTAATTGTGGTAGGCCAACACTAGGTCCTTCCCCATCCTCTTTCATTCTTTTCTCCACAATAAATTATGGTTGTAGGGCAGCGAAGTATCAGTACTTAACACTGATACTGTGCTGTAGATGATGATGGTGATAACCGTCGCAGTGTATACTCTGCCCTTGACAGACAAACTGACATCACGTCAGTGCCATAGGTGTTGGAAGTTGTCAAAGACTGCATGGGACATGTCGATTCAATAAGTGACCTTGTCTCCGGACAGTCCGCAAGTACCTATCCAACTGCCAACATAAATATATTTATCTACCACGCCGACTGGCTAATCTGCAATCACGATGTTCCGGTTTGATCACATTCAGTCTTAGAGCAGCAATTTACACTTCGCAGGCATGAAGCGCGTACAAAAACCCCACATCACCACGTTAACAACCAAGTCGAAAAAGAATGGTGGGGGGAGAGCACCTTGTCTAAAACTACCGGACGTGGCAAACTCAGTTTGCCGTATACCCGTACGCGGGGGACGAGATGGCTCAGGGGTTAGAGCGCGAAGTTACTGACCGCAAGGTCTGTGGTTCGAACCCGATCTCTGCTTCTCGACTCCCGCTGTCTAGGCTTGGGCAACCTGGCAGTATCCCAGCCCTCGTGCTTCCTTCGAGTGGCATGGCAGCTAGGCACCGAAAGAGTGTTACAGCTGAACGACTATACTCGTACGTACCCACAGGAACTCGCATACTGTGCTCTTAAAAGGGTGGAAATTTCGAAAGCACCGCCATAAGGTGCGATGACTGATAGCCAAAAGCAGCCTCGGTTTAAGAAAAACAACCACCGTCGGACGTTTGTAAAAGTGCCACTGTCCGAGAATTTGTCTCAGAGCAACGATGTGTTTAATGCATTTCCGGCAAGGACGAAATCCAGCTTGATTCTAAGGAATGCCATAATCGATAAACCTACGTAAAACCATGTCAAAGACAATCTTGGATGCCACGGCTACCACCTTGATGCCACGATGGTCTTCGCATGACGCACTTGCACTCCTTTTGAATGTTGGGAATACGATCGAAGCACACACATGCACCGGTATTATTTTTGTTCCAAATATTCTGTAGAAGAGCCGTCAGACTATTCACCAAGTTTTCATCACCTTCGAAAAACGTGGACTGGACGAACGACAACTTGGGTTGGAATTCTCTTGCAGATGGTGGGCTAATATCAATCTCCCACGTTGTTCTTCCAGAGATTAGGCTAGAGGCCAGCTGAATTGTTTTCAGTGTTCAGTCTATTGCTTGAGACGACCATTCCGCAAATGAATTGCCGTTCCATCTTCGTACATCACTTATCTGACATCGAGCTGATCGAATCAGCTGAAAAAGGACGAGGATCTTGCCTGCAGCAAAATCCTCCCCACCTCCTTGGACCTTGCAATCCACCGGTGTTCTCTACCATTCTTCAGTTTCCTGATTAATCTTGTAGCACCGTCGTGGTCGGCAGTTGCTTGTATGGCTTTTCTAGCAACAGCATCATCTACTGACCTCGGGATATCCATTGTTCATTTTGTCGAGTTGGATGGCTTGGCTAGACTGCCTGAAAGGGTAGAGCACAGCTACTTTCACTAACCTCGTCAACTATGTGTGACTGTGAGTTTGTAGTAGCCTCCCAGCCGGGTCAGCTCAGTATTTTTGAGCTAATGAGACCAGTTGAAGTTGGTTAGCTTAGTCGCATCCGTAATCCTGATGAAAAAAGAATTGATAGCCGATTGCGCACAGTGGCGTGATCGGAGTAAAGTTGTGTATTCCAGAAGGAATGGCAGCCTTTAACTGAGTTCCACGTACGGCAGTGAAGCACCAGTGTTCTCCTGTGGTGTTGCTGTCAATGACAATAATGAACTGGGGCCCTTTATTAATGGCTGATGGCCACATGATCAAAATGGCTACATGGTTGACAAGCAAGTGGTGTAAGCACTTTACTGGAATCGCATACTTGCCAGGAATAGACAATGTTCAGAAACAACTGAGAGAATCGTTCTCCATTATCCGTGCGCTGAGCAGCTACTCCAAATGGACCATTCAACAGTGCTTATTCCGGGCTGTCATCCAGCTTAGGTGTTCATATTACCCATCAGGATGAATAAATCAGTTATCCTTGCTGACTGAAGCAGTTGTGATAGATCTCGATAAAACTGACCTTACTCAGCTACGGAAATTCAGTCTGTGGAAACGTACACTGATACGACAAACAGACCACCTAGCACATCGACGTGCATTAATCCTAACTGGACAAGATAACTGTGCAACTCAAACAGGATTGTGTACCAGAATCTAGTTCAGTAAAGCGGTTTCAGCCATGCAGATCAGTGCACCCGTCACTCCATAGATAGTATGGGCTATTGCACCAGGGATGCCAGATACCCGAAAAGTGAAATGTGGGACATTAGGTCCTCCTAAGCAGTTTGAAGTGCAGCATCGCTGCTTCCATAGATATGGATATGACGGGCACTTGGAGGAAATGCCTTGCTGCCTTCACACTTCCATCGCAGGGGGCAATGCGACCTGCGGACCGCTTCATATAACGTTTATTCGTTGTACGGGACTCCCCGTTCTTCGTCTGGCATCGTTGCACCTTGTGAGACGGAGTCCCAGCCAATGTAGCCTATGGTATCATTGCAGCACTCCCGCCTGATCAACATGGTAGGAAGCACCGCCTGGTTCACTAACTAACCTGACGAGATTCTGCACACAGTCTACAGAGACGAACAAACCGTCACACCACGGTGAGATCGCTACACTGACGGATGAGCCCTATGTTTGAGTGTGTATCCCTGCTTGCTAGCACTCAGCTTCACTCAGACCAACGAAACGTCATCGATTGCACCACACTCAAAAAACCCATGTAGTGAAATTATATCGCTGAGGCGTATACAAACGTCTCAAAACCCATTTTCTTGGTCAGCAGTGGGCATATTTAGTACGACGCGGAAACATTCGCCGTAGTTTTCAGGGTCCATGTTTCAAGCATCAGGTTAACTTAAGTACCATGACCCAATATCTGTTCCAAGAAGCAAGCTCAGTTATCGTTTTAGGGCAAACTGCTTGCGGAAACTAGCCTGGCTGAGGGCTCAGCGATGTGACTGCCAATAAAATAGCATACTGCACCCATATCCCCGCATCCAGCCGTGCCTCCATCGGGTCATCGTCCGACCACACCAATATTAAGCACTTATCCTTAACCTCTACCTTTCACTACCAGCTAACGCAAACCGTACCACTGAGTGGTACGGTCTGCGCTAGCTAATGGTTAGAAACACCAGCACTGGCGATAACATTGATAGACCGAGAACGATGGACGAGTGGACCTCCAGACTTTACCGGATAACTCAATGGATTCTGATTGTGGTAACACTGACAACAGAAAGGAAAATTACTCTACGGACTTACGGATGAAGGCAGTAGTGCTTTCCTCTACAGGACAGATGGGTAATCCCTACCTTATGTAAATAATGCTGTGTAAACAACTGCCATTACACGAAACGCTTTTTTTGGGAAAAATGCGTCACCAACCTTTTCCACCAAAGGAGTAATGTACACCACAGGCTTCTCCCAGCACTTTGAAGCGACCAGCTCCCGCTCGACGCAGGTTAACATTTCAATATGCTTATCTACGCGCGAGGATGATGAGAAATCTATTTTCTTCCAGTTGTGTTCATGGCGAAATTTTAGGCACGTGAGGAAAATATGGCATAAGCCTCCACCAGGTTTAAAATCCATGAAGCATTTAGCAGGCAGTTTGACGAACGATTTGGCCTGAACGGTACATTATAAATCAAAACTTGCCTTACCGACCGCAGTAATGATGACTCTTGAAACTGTAAAAGCTGAAAACATAGCGTGGCAAGACTTTTGTTGGTTGGTGGTTCGGTTTGAGTGTATTTTTTGTGGTTCCTTGTAAGCCACGTTCTTACTGGATCGAAAGTAGCTATAATCTCCGGGTTTTCGTAAAACCTCGTGGACGGGTTAGCATCTTTAGGACGTAAAAGTCCCATTCTCTACCACAAAAGGGCACCCCAGGACAGTTCGCAGGCTGCGCCCTTATGGTAAATAGTGCACACAAACAAACCTCCGCCTTGTTATTCAGTTCAATGGACTCAATAGGTACTGCAGGTAAAATATGTTTTGGGTAGAAACCGAAGGCCCAGAGAACCTGTTCCTGCGGGCTGTCGGTCGTGGTCAAAGATTTCAGATACGTTTCTGTAATGGCAAGGAAAGGGAATAGGACCTCGTTACCTGAGATGGCGGGCTTTAAATTGGCTAGCGGTAAATAAGCTTGTGGGGTCGAATATAACCAGGGCAATTTATGAGAAGATGTGAGCGGTTGTCAGTTTTCAGGCTTGAATTATAAATCCCGAGGAGGGTGGCAGATGTCACACTCAAAGGCAGCGATGGGGGGTATGACTAGCTTCCTGCTCTGGAGTTTATTGCAGAGTGGATAACATCTATTGTTGGTCGTCTGATGCGTCTGTGTTGAGATAGTTTTGGACTGCGTCACCAGACGGTAGCCTTTTTGCGGGAAAGGTTGAAATACTGGCCGCGCTTCTCAGAGTGAAAGAGGCTGGTGCGTCGTCAAGGGCTGTGGTATTCCGGTGTGAATACATTCGGCTGCATTACTAGTTCGAGGTAGCTGAGCCGCTGGAGCTCACTAAAGTCTTTATGGCTTTTCGCTGTATATTGCAAGCAAATAACCGTCATGCTTTAGTCAGTGAATTCATACGGTGCTGCAGTAATCAGGATGTTGATGAACCTTGAATACGTCACAGACAATTTTGAGTGATTTAGGTTGAAATTTTCTACAGGAGCGCTAACCCAGTTTAATCTGCCTCTCGGAGGAGTGCGGAACCGTCGTGGGCGGGAAAGAATCTAGGGTAATTCAAACTATCAGTTCTTTGTGGCAAGCAATCATAGGAATTTGGAAGCCAAAATCCATCTAGCTAGTGAGCCCTACTAGCTAGATATTTCCATTCCTATGTCAGATGCTTACGTGGTATTTCACCGAAAAAGCGGGATAAGTCCAGAGGAACGCACCATTTAGTTTGGGGTGAGACAGAAAGGTTTTTAGGCTCACGTGCCCACCAACTGATGCACAGTACCCCAAATTTTTGGGTCGGGCTTGTTCCTGTCGTCCAGTGACTTCAGTTCAACTGAAAGGCACAGGTAAATTAGCAAAGTGCCAGTCTCTAAGTTCTCACCGTTGGATAGTATGCTAACCAGTGCGAGAACTCCAAGTAAATGCACCCAAAAGAGATTTGAACCGGAGTAGAGGTGCACAGAGATTAATATTGGAGAAACGGTATTCCAAGCAGCCAAAACGAGACAACTTATTGTCTACTGCGAATGCGAAAATTTTCTAAGCATGTCCCGACCATATATCATCAAGGCCAACGTTTAAAAATATGATGAATAAACCTTGCTCAAACAAGGCACATGTAAGCATCTGTTCCCCTCGGAAGAAACGGTATCCATGGAAATACACTCAAGGATCTCCTGATGTGCTCGAAACCCTAAGAACTTTGGGCTGGCAACCGTTTCCCTCACAGTCAGTTGGGTACCCTGAGGGTGGTTTACTTCGTTCTTGCGATTCAAGCAAACAACGTGGTTGGCGTATTTACGAAGTGGTCTGACGTAAGCTTGATATTGTGTATGAAAGTCCGTGAGAAAGAAACCGGGGAGCATGCCAGTCCAGTGACGAGCGCTTTGTGGCATCGAAATTCGTTTGAAGTGCTCTAGCATTGTGATCACAAGATGTCTGGCAACCTGCAAAGGGTAGAAATGTGCGTGAAATCCATCGGGAAGGAGGTCGACTTAGGTCAGAAAGTGAGGTGGTCTGAAAGAGAAGCCCTGAGGCACACCATTTGGGGCCGGTACAGAATAGAAGCAGCCTGATTCGCCTCCACTTAGATCGCTCCACTCGAAAAAGAACCTTTACCCGCAGTAGAATTTATTCTCGAATCCCGTGTGAAGAAGCGGGCCCTGTAAAATTCAGTCGAATGTATTTCAGAAATCAAAGATGGTGGAGTTCAAAATGGGCCCGTCGTCTTTAATGCGTGGAAATCTGTCCATGCAAAGGGGCGCTGTACATGCAAGAAACGCTTGGGTGGAGTCCATGCCGCGTCGCGAATATCAAGCCGCTGATAATGAGTTGATTTAGAATGATACGCTTTTCAATGCTCTTTATAGCCTTGCGACATGTCGGGTGGGGCTAACAAGCCTATAGCGTGATTAGCGGCTAGCCCATTTGTAGATTGACGTGACAATCGCTTTCTCCCGCCCAGAAGGAAGTTTGCCATGGCCCAGAGACGGAAGAGGCCTCAGGTAGAAATGTTAAGCCTAGCTGAGCGGCACTTGACTCCAGATATCTGAGTTCATTTCATCTGACCACAACGCACTGAAGGCATTTTGTCTTGTGCATTAATTCCCCGCCTCAATATATGGCAAGTAGTTCGGAAACCTATCCCGGGGCGGAAGCGGAAGTGTAGGGGAATGTACTGAGTTGGTGGAAAATGGAAAAAGTAGGCAACTGTGTATGGGTCTGTGCTTTCTCCATCATTTTGCAGTGTGCCTGCGAAGCGAATATGAATGTACTTTCCGACTGATATTCAGCAGAGCTTTTGTTGATAGGGTGGATTGTGGCTGGTCATTAGGAGAAGGGGCACCAGGGGTGAGATGTAAGAAGAATGGATTTGACGTGAGAAGGCCAGCACGTCAGAACATTCTTCGATAATTTTGAGGTGGACACTGTCCGGACTGGAAGAATCGCGCGGTTCACAAAAAGAGGAGTAAGACAGCTTTGCGATGGGTAATGCGATCAGCTGAAGGCCATGAGGTGCCCCGGGTGCGTGTAATGAGCAGCAGTGGGTGCCATAATCAGGGTTGAACACAACACCAGAAGGGGCAGTGGACTTATAAGGAAAGACGGGAGCAGAATTTTGGACATAATAGCCTAGGACTTTGGAACGGAATGAAGTTGCTGCGAACTATCATAGGAGGAGTAGTGAAGGCAAGATTGTGTGTTCATTGAATAAGTGCGGTCAACTTGAAACATCCAGTGATGTCTGACCAAAAAAGACCTCCTTGTTTCCGGTAGTGAATATCAGTGTTCGGGGAATGAGAAGGTCCCTCTTATTTCATTTTTTGTGCTGCAACTTTTAACTACTTTTTGCAGCGACAGGATGAGAAGCACATATTTTGTTCTTTGTTGACTGGGTGGACTCGGCATTGAGCAGCCTCACCTGAGAACAGTGCGGTGAATTCTTCACAATTCGACGTCAACGAGAAGCGGCGCAATAGTATTTTTGGGCTGGTTAATACACATTTAGCGCACCGAAGATTAATTCACTTCACGCGTAATTTTGCGCGTTACCAGATACAAGAAACTATCGATACAGGTACAAGCCGCCAGCTGAAGGCACACAACAATGCCATTTTTTGATTTCTTGAATTCAGGGCTAGCCCCACGACTATCGGCGATCGGCAAAAGAACTATGTAAGAGGAGTGGTGACCGGTGCAGTTTTGCACCATGAAGCGAGGCAAGGGTAGCGTGCTAATGCGTCCAGGAAGAAAGTTTCCGCTTCTCCGGGGGCTGGAAGTCGCGTATACATGGTTTAGATTTGTGGAACGATATTCCGTGCTTTAGGCCATCCGGGGGAGGTGTTTCGTGACCGGCCATTTCACCGATCCTAGATAGTTCCTACACGTGTGCTCGCCGCAGTTTTTGCGCGGCCTGGATTAGCGGCTATGTGCGGAGTGCGAATATCACTAAGGAACCTAGAAAAAATTATTTGGCCGCTCTATACTAGTGGTGGGAGGATGTTAATTTCGCATCCCGCGTCCCGTTGCTGGCGAAAACGAAGCCCAAGATTAATAATACATCATATTCCCCAACTAGTGGGTGCATACCGTCAGGCATGATCACAATGTTACAGTCAGAATAAAGCATTACTGGTGGGATTCGCGGGACCTGGGGTTGCGCGGAAAAGGGGCGGTGTCACGAACGGTGGACAGTATCCGATGTAGACGCGGTCATGCCTAGACCGGCATGGTCAGGGTAGCACAGTTACTGGTGGTTGATCACAAGGCAGTTGATTAGTTCGCCGAGCTTGGCAACTGGCTTGCAAATGTTTCGAACCCAGTCCAGGAGAGACATCGTCAGTGCGCAGCTGGGCGAACTGCGCGAACAAATAAACTACCATCTGACTGACCACCAGTAAACACACCCGAGCTACCTATATTTCGACAAACTGACAAGCACAGTTACTACTATTGTGCCCTCGGGTAACATATCAAGCTGGAGTAAGTTCAGATCGTTAGGATTTGAATGTGGTGGGCAAAAACAAAACGATGGAGGCAAAGCAAGGAGCATCCTGCCTGAAACGTGACAAGAAAATGGCAAAGTGCGGAAAAATGAGAAACCGGAACAATGGATCTTGTAAAGCAGCAGAATTGGCGTGATCTGGTCAGTCAATCTGAGTTAA
>SJOL01002419.1:20891-40834 GCA_004794785.1 Opisthorchis felineus
TGAATAGAGACTTTCTGTGCAGCACTTCCGAACACAACCGAAGCCGCTCAGCCACATGGTGCCTCCGGCATGCTAGTCGACCTGCAACACAGACAGACGACGTCGCGACTATCTATAGGTGGTGTGGGTCACTTACCGACTGTTCCTCGTTCTGGAACACCTATGTGGATTCGGATCATGTGCTCGTTGGTTGCTGCACTTTCCAGAGACGCTCAAGCTTCGCACATTTTGCATGGCCAGTGAGAAGCCCCCGGACCGTGATGTGAAACAAGTCTACCAGAACCACCTACTTGATTCCCTTTCGAACAAAACTTCTTCGGTGTTGACTCCAGAGAAACACTCAAACTGCACGAATATCGGGCACGTGTTCCTCTTGGTCGAAAGTACAATACCGCTAGACGAACTGTCATACTTCAGGTGAAAAAGAGGAACTGCGGGATCGAGAAGCTTGGTGGATGCAGAAAGCGAAAGAGATGGAGAAGGAGAGATTCTTTGGGAATCATCACCATCAGCTGTAAGAACCGCGCACTTGCCGTACAGTGAGTATAGCTGCCGGAGTTTCGTTCGCCGCCGATTTGTGGAGGTGCGGTAGATACGCATTGGAGGCGGTAGCTGATGTAATTGACGCTTAAATACACGGTTGTTAGCGGACTTTTCATTTGGGAGATCGGGACGAGAGCTATGTATTGGAGGTAGCAGCACGGATGTATGAGTGCCATGTGCGTAAACCGTTCCAGCTAATACGCGCACCGGGCTCAAAGAAGCCTCCGGTGAGCGGAAAGACCACTGATAACAAGGGCGCACTTATGTGTGAGAAAGAAGAGTGCCTGAATCGTTGGGCTGAACACTTTCAAGACCAGTTTAGCTGGCCACGTGGGGTTACCTTGTCAGATTCCTGACCTGCAACACATCTCTGGACAGTGAACTCCAAACCCCTACGGTTTCGGAAATAAGCGAATGCGTTTCGTCTCTTAAGAGTCACTGAGCTGCAGGTGCTGATGAACTCCCACTCGCTGTGTTCACAGATGGAGGTGTAATCCTCAGTGGGTACTTGTCTGACTTATTTGCGTCTATCTGGGAGAAAGAGACCGTCCCAAGTCCAAACAGTCGAAGATGGTGCCCATTTTCATAAAGGATGCTCGCAATGAGTGCAGCATGACAGATGCATTAGGTTGATCCCCTCTGTAAGTGGACTTTGTGCCGGTTATTTTACGTCGTCTTATGAAGGCTCGTGAAGACGGGACATGAGAACAGCAAGCAGCATTCTGCCTGGGAATGGTTTGTGTGGATCACATCTTCACACTGTCAAGTGTTAAAGCAAGTGCACAGGCGCCTTAAAATCCTGGTGTTCTTTGAATACAAGAGTGCGTTGGATTTTACCAACCGGTTGATCCATTTTAACAGGCTCGCGCAACAGGATATGCCCCAGAAGTCCACCACGCGCTGCTTGCAATCACATTCTTGTGGTTGCGTGAGATTGTATGTGGGGCTCTCGAAAAGCTCTCCTGCAAGCAGTGGTTTCCTACCAGGTAGTCCACCCTCTCCATTTTCGTCTAATTTTGTTATTGGTGAGATAATAAGGTGAACACTGGAAGGTCTTCAAAACCGCTGTGTTCAGATCTCTTCGAGAGAGAACCTGGCATCGAAGTAAGAAAACATTAATCAGTAAACTGAGCCAAGTCGACAATTGCCGCCTCCCTGGTTGGGAACCCCGGGACTCAACTCACCAATGGTTAATGACACTGGCCCAATCGCGCAATGAGTGGCGCTCGTGCATCAAAGCTGTCGCCTTCAATGCGTAGCTATCCAGTTCTCGAACTAACTGAACATGCCGTCGCCTCCATATGTCCCACTGTCTCCCACTTTCGGGTGGTGGAAAATGTAGCAGCAAGGTACACAATTTAAAGCTGATGAACTGAATTAAATCGAACGAGAACCTTGATGACCTGGGGTATGCAGACGGCATTGTTCTCATAGCAGGAAGCGCAAGCAATACTTGAAAGCCTTACCAGTCCTTCGGCATGCGCTTTGTGACCACAATGCGCAAAGTCATACTACTGGACGTACAGTCTTTGAACATGCCTATGAGCATTCAAGGAGTGACACTGGGGGTTGTGGAACTTTTATGTTTCGATCATGAAGCGAGCAAACGATAATATGTGCGGACTGTGATGATATTCTGTCCCCAGCTATGTTGCCTGATCCCGACCCCCAGTACAGCAGACTAGTAAGAAGACGAAACCTTGGACACAACTGTAATGCTTCGAACAACGGGCGATTAACAGGCGATAACGGAAAAATGACAATGCATATATATATCCATAGTTTGACCTTGAAGAATGCCGGAAGTTCGTTAGCACGCACAAAGATACAGAGTTTTGGGGATATTGATGTCCCCAACACCTCCCCTTGTGAAAAGTCAGTAATATGCTCGACGTGGGTCGACCCGGCTGGCGGCGGCGGCGTCGGTCTGTCCACCGCCTGGGAAGAAGTGCTGGATCAAGCACTGAGCTGCCGGTCACACTCTTCTTTCGAAACTGCATCAGCTTTCATCTCAAAAGTATCGAGCAATATGTCCAACGGTACGTTACCCGAACATACTGGAGTTTCCGGTGTGCTGTTAAAGCGGAGTTGGTTTTGATGTCTGGTCCAGGTGTCTTGACCAACCGACACGTCGTACATCACACTACCGCGTTTGCGCAGGATACGACCTGTAATCCACGCATCGTTTCCAGGGCGATAATCACGGACAAGTAGGGGCGTCCCCACCTTGAATGGAGCTCCAGCTGCCACTGGTATGGACCTTGACTCAGTAGACTGTGTTGGCAACATGGAAGAATGCACAGTTTTCAGCTTATGGCTCATGAGTCCCTCTGCAGGTGACTGGTGGTTTGCCAAAGCATCATTCGGGGTCGTTCGGTACACAAACAGGGATCTCTGAAGGGCTTCGACGGATGTCTCCTCCCCTCGAGCTTTAAGCAAGGCTCTCTTGAATGTGTTCGCGAACCTTTCTGCTTGACCATCCGATTGCGGGTGATACGGTGGTGAACGAACGTGCGTTATAGCATGTCGAGTGCAAAACTCGCGGACCTCAGTGGAGATGAACTGCGAACCATTGTCTGAGACGATGGACTCCGGTGAGCCATGCTGGCTGAAAATGTTGGATAACACACGCAGCAACCAGATGTTGTTGGATATGACACCGGAATGATTTCTGGCCACTTGGAATAAGCGTCAATCAAAACCAAATAGGAAGTGCCATGTGTTAGTCCTGCGTAATCAATGTGGACCCGAGACCAAGGCCTCTCAGGTCGCGGCCAGGGAACAGGTGGTTGATGTGGCGGGTTCTTGGCAGCTTGATGGCATCGGGAGCAGCGTTTTACAAAATCAGTGATGTGCTGGTCCATGTGCGGCCAGTATGCGTAACTGCAAACTATTGACTTCATGCGGTTTATTCCTGGGTGCCCAGAATGGAACTGACGGAGGACTCGATGGCGTAAAGATTGAGAAATCACGACGCGACCTCCAAACATTGTTTATGACCGACAATGCATCTCGGCAATGAAGGAGCTGTCGAAGGCAATCATCTTTGAGGTTCGGAGGCCATCGAGAATTCACGAACTGGATCGTTTTCTGAAGCATCGGATCAGCCATGGTAGCTTGTTGAACCTCTGTCACTGTCACGGGTAATGTACGAACAGACTGGACCAACTGGAGGCCGGCTGGGTCCTCGAAAGCAACCTGCGCAATAACTGTGTCTTCTCCGTGAGTTGGCTGATTGCTGATCAGGCGAGATAATGCATCGGCCTGACCGAAGTCGGTGGTGCGACGATATTGAATATCAAAGTCGTAGCCCAGCATAATAAGCGCCCATCTTTGAAGGCGGTTGGCAGAATGTGCGGGAACACCTTTCTTTGAACCGAAAATAGACAGCAAAGGTTTATGATCGGTAAGTAGGGTGAAACGGCGACCGTACAACAACTTGTGGAAACGCCGGACGGCGAACACCAAGGCCAAAGCTTCTTTCTCTATCTGTCCATAACGCTGTTCTGCTGGCGTTAGTGATTTCGACGCGTGCATGATGGCCTTCTCCGATCCGTCTGGGAAGACGTGCAGAATGACGGCACCGACTCCAAAAGTAGAGGCATCAGCTGCCACAACGATCGGTAGCTTTGGGTCGTAGTGGGTCAGTAGCAGATCGGAACTGAGCATCGCCTTTAGCTTGCAGAATGCTTCCTCGCATTCTTCTGACCAACGCCAGGGGACGTCCTTTCCAAGCAATTGATTTAGTGGGGGTCGAATGTCGTGTAGCGAAGGCAAGAATGCCGAATAATAGCTGATTAACCCCAAAAAGGAACGTAATGATGGGACATCCTTAGGAGGTGGCATCTGCTGTATAGCTCGAACGTTCTCCGGGTCAGGATGACGACCAGAGGCGTCGAAGATGAAACCAAGATACTTCACGGTTGTCAAGAAGAATTGACACTTCTCAGGACGGAGGCGGAGGCCATTGTCCTGAATGCGCAGCAAGACGGCATTGATCCGATCAAGAAGCTCTTCGGGTGAAACAGCAACGATCAGCACGTCGTCCAGGTATGCGACCACACCTGGAATGCCAGAAAGGATGGTATCCATCTACTGCTGGAAAATTGCTGGGGCGGTTTTGACGCCAAACGGGAGACGGTTGTATTGATACAGCCCGCGGTGTGTGTTGATTGTCAACAGTGGGCGTGATTCTGGTGCGACTTCAACTTGAAGATACGCTTCAGCAAGGTCGATTTTCGCGAAGAACTTCCCACCGTTCAGAACAGTGAATAGATCGTCGGGCACTGGCAGTGGATAGTGGTGCTGCTGGAGAGCTGCATTTAGGCCGGTTGAGAAATCGGCACATATGCGGATGTCACCGTTGGGTTTCTTCACCACGACGATCGGCGCTGCCCAGGCGGAGTAGGATACAGGGGACAGAACGCCTTGTTGTTCTAGCCGTTGAAGTTCGGCATCTACCAGTGGGAGGGAAGCGTACGGAACTGGTCTCTTTGGACGGAAGACTGGCGTAGCACCTGGCAGGAGGTGGAGGACTGCTTGTGTCGCAGTGCACTGACCGAGACCGGATTGGAAAACAACTGGAAATCGCTTGATGAAGTCGGATGCATGATCTGGATGTGCCGTGGAAGACTGAACTGTATTGCAAATGACACTGATTGGAATGTCGGCTAACCCCAAGCGATCGAACCAATCAAGACCCAATAAGTTCAGCTCAGCTGCCGTTACATAACACGACCCCACGAATGTAGTTCCCCGAAAAGATACACAGCATTGGAGCTCACCGGAAAGTTTTAGCTCTCCACCGCAGGCACTGGTAGCAGTTCGAGCGGCTTGTCTGATCGGAGGTTGCCCGAGCGTGCGCCAGAGCTTCTCCGAAATGATGGTAATGTCCGACGCAGTGTCCAACTGCAGACGGACTGGATGACCATTGACGGTGACTGTGAGGTACTTTCGGTGAACTGGGGTGTTGATCTGAGAGAAGAGCCAACAGGGTTCGATTTCGGTTTGGGACGGACGCGTGTTGATGGCTTTAAAGCACCGGAGGCCGTATGCTTCCGCGACTGACAACACCCATCTTTGTGTCCCACGGACTTACATTGGCGGCACCGTTGCTGCTTGTAGGGGCAGAACATGACGAAGTGCCAGGCTCCACAGTGCCAACATTGTGAAGGTGGTGTCTTCTTTGGGCTTTTGTTTTGCTTCGGACCAGAATACTGTGAGGCCGATTTGGTCTTACCGGAACTGACAGGGCCCGGTTGTTGCGTAGCCTAATGGATCGCATGAACTTCGGAACCGCCGTGACCCCCAAGTTGGACCATCGTGGTGTCATGCTTCAGGTTAAACAATCGTTGACATTCCGAGATGATGGGTCCTGCTCGATGAGGCTGAGGAGTCGGGTACGGATTTCTGCATCCTTCAGGGATTGTAGACCGCATATGAAAATCAGCGACGTGAACTGATCTTCCGTTAACGATCCGAGTTTGAACCGTTCGCATTCACGATTCACGATGCCAGAATATGTGAGAAAGTCGTCGGCGTCACTTTTCACCAGCTTGAGGCATCGATAACGGATGTTGAAAATTGACGTTTGCTTACCGAACATTTGCGAAAGCGTGTGAACCGTTTCGTCAAAAGTGAAGTCAGGTGGGTTCTTTGGAAGAATATAGTTAGCGTACTTATCATGCTCTGCGGGTCCAAGTTTGCGGAACAGGAGGCGAACCTTCCCACTATCATCCTGAATTGAAAAGTCGACACTGAACGGGTCTTCATAGCGACGAAACCAAGCATCAACGTTATGCCAGCCGAGGGTTCATAGCAAAACTCGTTGATACTGCCAGCGATTCCGTCAATCGACTGTGGGACGCTCGACGTAGCCGGTGAAGCCATAGATGTAGTTGATAGTCGCTCCGTAAGTACTTTTATGAGTTGCAGTTGTTGCTCAAACATTACTTTGAGTTGATCTGCCTCCACCTTGCGTCGCCAAATATGTTATGTTTCGATCACGGAGCGAGCAGACAATAATATGCGCGGACTGTGACGATATTCTATCCCCAGCTATGTTGCCTGATCCCGACCCCCAGTACAGCAGACTAGTAAGAAGACGAAACCTTGGACATAACTATAATTTCTCCGAACAACAGACGATTAGCAGGCGATAACGGAAAAATGACAATGCATATATATATATCCATAGTTTGACCTTGAAGAATGCCGGAAGTTCGTTAGCACACACAGAGTTTTTGGGGATATTGATATCCTCAACAGGAACACCATATGTATCTTGGAAGTTGTGTCATTTCTGACAGTAGTGTGGCAGACGAGATAAACGCACGAGTCCTGGGGGTCAGAATTCCGTTTGCCAAGTTGCGCCACTTGTTGCGTCCAAAGAGCATCTCACTGCATCTCGAAGGACCCATTTATTAGACCTCATCGCGGGCTGTATTGTTGCACGGTTGCGAGACGTTCATTTCGGGGGAGCGTGTGAGATATCATCGGTCTCTGACCACCGATGTCACAGAACAATAGCTGGAACTAGCGAATTTGCAATAAGGGTTTTGGCGAAGCATAGGGCACTTCCCCTCAAAGAGTGCATTCAGCACTGCAAGCTAAGGTGTCTGGGTCATGTACTATGCATGCCGAGTTACCGCCTACCGAGAAAAGTGCTGTTTTCCATAACTAATTCGGAGTGCCCAAAACCTAGACGTGGACAGAATTTGACATGGCAGAAGGGAATGAAGAATGTAACGAAAGGTTTGGGCGCCCTTGGTTCTGTTCAACTTCCGGGATAGGGTTTACGTGAACCTTCCTGTGCTTGGCTGCAGACACTGAATGATATGGTGGCTAATCGATATCAGTGGCGCTCTTACTGTCAATTTCTATCCAGATTGTCTGATCAGGTGCTGCAGGCGTAGGCACCTCAAATGTTTGTGTTAGGCTAGCCCTAGGTCCCCCTTACTTATTTCTTTCTTTCCATTACAAGGCTTTAATGAAATAAATTAAAGTAGTTGTACGGTGTTTGTACCAGTATTCTCGCCTGATGTTGCTGTCCGTGCTGATGGTGATGGGGCACGCATAAACGTCCGAAGCTGTTGGGGGTCCCAGGTCCATTCTCCAGAGTTCTAGTGCTGTTCCGCAGTCTTACTGAGTTGCAGAGGCCACAAAAATTGTTCTTCTTGTTCCGGTAAGGATTGACATCCGGCGGTGGAGTATTCTGGTAACTCCAGTTACCTCTGGCATCCGTGAGACTGGGTTACTAAGTCGATTGTCTGCGCCGATTGCGGCACTGATAATCGAATAGCTAAGCGAATCCGGATGAGCATATGGTCAAAATTCCCACAAATGTTCCCAAAGGACAGTCGGTTACTGATACACACCATTAGTAATGATGACGACGTGATCAACTTGCGTCCGTCGCTCGCATGCCATTGAATAGCACCAGATGACTTCAGTCAGTTCTGAGGCTAGTACTGCATAAAAACGGCAACTTAGGTTAAACTCACAGACGACAGTCCGAGCAACCAAAATGAGTCAGAACTGACTGGCTGTGCCTTGCAAAACTACCAGACTAATGAGAGGAAAGTGGGCGCTCATGTTCCAGTTTCTGGGGCAAATTGTGTAATGTCAGCGAATTCAATGACAAGGCAGAACAAGGTGAATGGTATAAAAAAATCGTTCAGCTGTAGCACTGTTTCGGTGCCAAACTGCCATACCACCAGAAGAAGATACTGTCAGGTTGCCGGAGCCTAGACAGGAAAAGTTGAGGTGCACAGGTCGTTTATGAACCACGGACCTGTCGGTCAGTAAATTCGCCCAGAACGAGGTAAAGCAAACACTGGATAAAGACTATGTCCGTAAAACACAGAACTAAACTGCTCTGTTATTGGTAAAACCGAACAATAGAAATCTATTAGTAGTATTCTTGGACGAGCAAATTCAACCACTGTGGTAAAGAGCACTACTACTGGTAAAAGGTTACCCGTATTCCTCAGATGCAACACTTAAAGGACTAACCAATACTAGTGGGAGGAAGACATGTGCGCAACCGGGCGTACTTCCCTAGAATCTGAAGCCTTTGGGATAAGAGTGGTGAGCTGCTTCAAGTCGAGTAATAATAAGTAAGTAGTCGTTCGGCTGTAATGTCCTTTCACTGCCTAACTGCTATGCCATCCGAAGTAAGCACGATGAATGAGATCGCCAGGTTGCCCAAGCCTAGGTAGGAGCAGCCGAGATGCCGGGTTGCGTTTGATCCACGGAACTTCTTGTCAGTAAGTTCGCGCCTTAACTACTGAGCTATTTAAAACTACGAGAGAAGTGATGTTTAAGACCAAGCCGTGATTTATTGACTCCATCCGCAAGTAGGGTTTTAAGAAGGAGAAGGCTTGGAAGCAGCTTTAGGTGGTCGACCCAGCACGAAATGAAAGCATCGGTGTGTTGCAACAGGCAAGGAGATTATGCGTAAGATGATCGGCTCGTGGGATTGAAACCCCAGCTGCTTGCTCTCATATGTCCGCTCTCATGAACGTTTTGGACGTGAAGTATTGAGGCGCATAAGAAGGACACTGGAGAGCTAACGGGAGGCACATATATCAGGGGAACGCAATATACTTTTAATTAGTCTTTAGACAACGTACGAGCCTATCATACCTGTCATCAGGTGTTGCGTAGAAACTGAGTAAATGACCAACTCAGTAACAGCATTGTAAGAAACACCCATCGAACCTAACCCAGGGTTTAGACAAGATCTTTCTCACAATGGCAGGAACCGTATTGAGGATTGTGGCTCCGCCACTAGCTGGGACTTTCAGTCGGTCACTAGCAGTATTATTTGGACCGAATCACTTGAAGATGGCTGTTGTAGTTCCCATGTGTAAACAAATCAGTATGGAACTGCAGACCTGTGAAGTGGTGGAAACGCTCAAGAAGATCAGTCGTTCTAGTGTTTTCCTCCACAAATTTACTTTCAGCTTTGGATAAAACCACTGGAGCTCTTGATAGTGACTATAGGTTACGAGTGAACCATCGGTAACGAATTTCAAAGCGGCGATCGTATGATGTAGTTACGAATTTGCGAGGCCACAGAGTGATGAAAAAGATGAAGTCCTCTCGGTTGCAACTTCTACAAGGGACAGCATTGAGGTCCCGGCTAATAATGTATCAGGGACTCAGTGGTGGCATTAAACAGCAATTATCCTTTGTTCGGAGATGACATTAGGGTCATAAGCCCACTTACCCAAGAGTCCCATCTTCGGCGTGACTTGGATAATATAGTAGGGGGATCCAAAAAACGGGACCTGTTGCCAAACCCAACAAATTTGCCTACTTAGGACACTGGTATGGAGAACTTCAGATTGGGTGACTCAGATGGATGATGACGACAGCATCCATTATCACCTATTTGATGATGTCAGATGATAGACGTGAAAGATTTCGTCATCCTACTCGGCGAGGCCTTCTCGTCAATGGAACTATGTATGGCGGCTGCCTCTCGCACTAAAAAACTCTGTTTGTACTGAAAGGATCAGTAGCCAGCCGAAAGTCTGGACTGTCCGGTTTTTCTTCATACTATGCTTCCATCAGGTCTCCTTGAGTACCGTATATTTGAATATGTGCAATTCGTGGTTGTACGTGAGCTGGGATACTGTCAGGGCGGCCACACCTAGACAGGAAGACGATTAGCGTCCTGAACCATAGCCTTTGGCTCAAAAGCTTGACCGCATTCAGCGGTGTTTGGCGGAAAACGCAAGTGCACTACCATTTTTATAGAACAAGTCGCCACAAATGTTCCAACCCCCAACCTGGAGGACCAGAAGACTGTGTTTGTCAGACCTCTAACCACTGACCAACCTGGTATGAGAGACTCTGTGAGTGTCTCGCGGACGTCCCCCAGTATAGCTCAATGGGTTGCGGATGAGTCCAGTCTCTTCGTGATCGATGAACTAACTGGACGAACGCTCTAAGGTTTCAAAAACCCCGGTGTTCGAATAGTCCTCGACGGAAACCCTGTCGATCTGGAATACGCAGACCTCGTTCTCGTCTTCGAAGAGGAGGAGAAGGCGCAGGTATTTCTGGATGAACTAACCAAAGCCATCCCGTCCTTTGCACCCACAAAGTGTGAGGTCTTGCTCCTGGACTAAACACGCCACTTGCAATCCGAGGAGAGACACTAGAAGTTGTGGAAGGTTTTACGTATCTTGGAAGTTGTATTAGTTCCGACTCTAATGTGACAGATGAGATCAACACACGAATCTGCAGGGCTGGGATCGCATTTGTTAATTTGAGACACCTATGGCGTCAAATTGGTATATCCCTGAATCTCAAGGGACGTGTCTATCAGGCAACAGTGCGGGCTGTTTTTGTTGTATGGCTGTGAGACTTGGTCTGTTCGAACAGCGGAACTGAAATGTCTTTAGGTGTTGTACAATCGTTTCAGAACCAAAGCTCGTGTGGGTTGGTGTCGGTGAATCCGCAACGAGGCAATTAGAGTTTTTGGTTGTGCAACGGGAATTTTCATTGAAGAATATGTCCAGCATAAGAAGCTGCATTGGTTGGGTCATGTATTGTTCATGCTGAGCCATCGTTTGCTGAAGAGAGTGCTGTTTTCCGTGCCCAATTCATAGTGGCTGAGACAGACAGGTGGCCAACCCTTGACCTGGCAGAGGGGATTGAAAGACATTACGAAACGTTTGGGTGCTGTCGGTGCTACTTGCCTTCCAGGATGGGGATCGCGTGATCCCCACTGCGTTTGGTTGGAGACGCTGCGAGATATGGCTGCCAACCGATGTCAGTGGCGTTCTTGTTGTTAATTTCTATACAGATTGCCTGAATGAGTGTATGAAGGTGTAGGCACCTCGGGATGATTGTATTAATTTAGCACTAAGTCCATTCCCCATCCCCCTTGATTCTTTTCTTCACAATAAGGCTTTTAAATAAATCATGGTTGTACGGCAGCGAAGCATCGGTGTTGAACACTGATGTCATGCTGTCGATGATGATGATGATGAGTACTGCATACAATTCTGGGCCCCATGATATGAGAAGAACGCAGATATCGTAGAAAGAGTGCAACGTATAGTCGCGAGATGAGTGGTGACTTTTCGAGGCCTACCATACAGCCTGGAACGGAAAATTAACCTAGGGTACCTTGTGGATAGGTCATACAAAATCCTTTATGAAAAAAAGCTGTCGATTGGAAACCCGATGGGGCTTCTCCTAATTGGGTCGCACTGGAGGAGGAATAATTTGGTTTATACGATTAGGCCCATCGGTGGCTCTCAAAAGGTCTCTACGTGTTTGCTCGCCAATCTTGTCACTTCGGATTCTCGGGATCACATGCAGTTGCACATTCGTCTCTGCAGTTATCGCATTTGTGTAGGCGACCATTTGTCCAACCGTCTTCGACAGACGAGTCCGTGTCGTATTTCAACCAGCCATTTATGGGAAATATATGTTTGTCTGCACAGTTCACCGATCCCCTGCCGTATCTTTTTTTCGGTTCGAGCTAACCGCCCTCGTTTTTTCATAATTTCAGAATGATCATTCACAGAGGTTTAACCCACCGAGGTTGGACGCTTGTTGTCAAAGTTTAACACTCCGATACCCGTTCCCAGTCTTCAGTTTCCATTACACACCTTCCATATTCATGTGACCTGTTTGACGTAAAACAGCATTTTAAACCTTGGACGGTCGAAACCTCACCTACTTCCTCACTTCCGATCAAATACTCTAGTTCATATATCTAGTCTTGTTTCCAACTCCTGCCCTAGAGAACCGACGTGTCTTTCTGTGAACCCATATTTTTCACACTGACCCAACCAACCACACTGTATGGTCTTCCACCAAGCTTCACACAAGATACTTGTCGCTTCAGTCCAATGCTACTCAAACGCAACGACGCTCCTGAGGTACCAGCTGCAATATCCATGCAGATCAACACGGTTTGTGACACAAATATGCCTGCTTCCCGTGGGATCCACTTAAATGCAGCTAATCAGCCGATATCCAACGCAGATGATGAGCTTGTCGAAATTCCTCTTGATGCAGACATGCTCCGACGGCGCAGTGATGCCATCCCAGACTCACCCTTCCCCCCTATCAAGGATAGTTCGGTTGAGAGCCAATACAAGACTGCGAGTTCGACAGCCTACCAAGCCGGTGTTCCAAAATATACACCTGCGTTACCAAAAGCTAATACTGACAATTTGGAAACAGTGCCTAGCTTTGACGGCGGTGATTTTTATCCAACGGATGTTGTATCCGAATTCCTTGAAAGCCATACCGATGACCAGGTTGAATTGAACTTACCCAGCGTTGAGGATGGTCTCTCCAGTGGTAGTGATCTTGATACCCCTCGATGTAGCGGCAGATCACCACATATGAATGAAACCCCTGTGAACGTACCGTTTCGTCCTAGCGCAGCTTTAAGCAGCATTCCGTTTTCATCGGCCACTATGCAATTACGATCTCAGTCTTCCAGTCCGATTGGTCACTATATTTCCGATTCACTCGTCAACCCGCCTCTCGTGCGTGATATTTGGGGTATAATGAACGATATAAAGCAAACATTAGCGGATGACCGGGTAGTAATATCCAATTCAAAAGGAGAGGTTTCAAATAATTTCCGCCTAATCAACCCCGAATCCGAGAATTTAAAGAAACCATGTTCGTTGAATGAACTTGACAACAATGAACAAACATCTAACCAACTTCACAGCAGTGACAAAGTCGTGAAGTCATCTTTCATCGCTCCCAGTGGGACCCCCTCGAGTGCTGGAATTTGGTACGCGCTTTTTACTAACCAGATTTGTATTCCTATTCTGCTGGTTTTTCGCCATTGCTTTTACAGCCCACTATTTGGCTTTCCTTGGGGTTTTTGTACTATTGTTCTGGTGAAATACTGTAACTCGCACTTGTGATTGTTAACAACGTTCAGGTTTATTGGGGGGTAATTTGTGCTTTGCGGTTCACTCTTCTATGCTGTAAGGTTTTTGGGTCATTTCATATTAGCTGTTTAGAAAATCGATTATATATGATTCGAAAATAATCACGATGTCTTTCCATGTAAGCTGAATTAGTACAATATGTCGTCTAGTTTTTTCAGCTCCATTAAAATTCAAAGTTGAGGACCGTATATTTCCTGTAGACCACCGTTTCTACTTTTTTCGCGACAGAAAGCAGTGCAGGATACCGCGCATGGTATGTCGTTTTAGTTGCGCAGTCTATCTCGGTGCAATGGTAAGCATGATCTCTGGAGATAGTCCAAGTTTAGTGGTACTTCGTTTTTATGGCTTCGCATACAACATCACAGCTGCAGTAAAAAACTCTAATGTAGACGCTAGTGTAACTGCTCGAAATTTGTCGCACCGGGGAAAGGGAATATCGCAACAGCTGTCGCAGATTGATGATCATCTTGTAATCATATATGAGAAAAATTCTACAACGGCCGCTTATGGGATCGGCGGAAATCGACCGATCTCCATAGGTGGGCGGTGTAAATGGTTTCATGTGACGGCACCTACCCGCGCATTTGAGTGAAGAAACAATGTAGCGCGGACCAGTTTTACCGATCGTTGCAACGAGAATTGCGAGAACGAAATCTACGCACTTTGGTTTCACTTGTTTATTCCCTTCCTTTATTTTATTTAAAGTGAGAGACTAACAGTACAGGCGAGCATCGAAGAGCGCGAGGTTCGTCCAGGTTCCCACCCAACTACAGGTGAGTCTTCTGCGTCACTTCTTGGTCGCAAATGGGATTTTCATAGGATCCTATGAGTACGCCATTCGTTTTGGAACTTACCTGTGCTCCGTTGGGGCCTCCATATATATGTAAACATTCGTAGTTTTAGCTTGGACCTAGTGTATCCGGTTTCAGTATTTGTTGTTCCTGCTCTCCCAGGGTGGTTTCGATTTACCTAACTGTCACAGTGAACAGCTTAACTCCCCCGTAGCATGTGGGTCTGGAATATCCATCAGGGCTAATCGGCAGTTATCAGTTTCTCCCTTGATTACTTCAGTTTAAACAAACTGCTTCTTGAGACAGCTTCAGATGGATTCGGTAATATCTTTGATGAGCGCTGCCCGGATGCAACGCCCAGCCGTTGGATCTGCACAAATTCCGATCTTTTGTCGATTTCATTGGCAGACTCCGTGGGTCACGCTGAGACTGAGTTGTTCCATGTCGTATGGAGCCTAGTTTTCAGCCGTCCGAGGTGATGGCCCCATCGCTGAGGTTTGTTTGGAGATTCTGCCGTCATCCTTGCAAAGCAGTTGTCCGAACCATCACAGACGTTGGTAAAAAAATCTGACCTGGGCAGGTTGTGACAGTGTTTATGAATCTCATCTCGGGGGTCGAAATGCTCTCGAAACGTTCCCCCACAGACATTTAGGATGCGGACAATATTGCTCTCCTTGGTTCAGATCCTCCAAAAATGCAAACCATTTTAAATAACCTAAATAACTCTGCCGCACGGTTTGGCATGCGCTTCGCACCTGCAAATTGCAAATTTCTGCTACAAGACTGGATGGGATCAAACCCACACCTCATGCTTGCAGACGAGCCAATCGACATGGTAGATAAATTTGTTTACCTGGTCAAGTGTATAAGTTCCGGTGGAGTGGCTGGAGATGAGATCACTTCTCGGATCGGACAGTTTTTGCCAACCTCCAACACCTATGGCGCCGACGTCACGTCAGTTTGTGTGTCAGGGGCAGAGGTCACACTGCGGCAGTGCGATCCGTACTGCTTTATGAACTAGAGACGTGGCCAATACGCACAGAGGACATACGAAAGATGTCAGTGTTTGACCCTCGGTGTCTCCGAAGCATTGGTCGGGCCTGGTGGGAGCATCGGATTAGTAATGCTGAGGTACGCCGGATGGTATTAGGGAGAATAGAATTACTCACGCTTCCTAGGTTACGCTGGTTAGGACGCCAGAAGACCGTCTTCTCGCTCAGCCCTGTGCTGAGTGGAAACGACCAAGAGGTGGACAGTGTATGACCTGCGATGAAATATGAAAACACTAACCAGTAAATTGAGTCGCGTCGACAACTGCCACCTCCATTGATGGGGACCCGGGACTCAACTCACCAATAGTTAGTGACACTGGCATAAATGACCCAATCGCGAAGTCAGTGACGCTTGTGCATCAAAGCTATCGCCTTCAATGCGTAGCCACCCAGTTCCCGAACTCACTGAACATGCCATCGCCTCCAAGGCTTGGCTGTATGTCCTACACTCTCCCACTTTTCGGTGATCGAAACTGTAGCAGCTGGAACCAATGTGCTTATGGTACGCGGTTTATAGCTAATAAACTGATTGAACTGATCACCAGTCTCACTACTGGTTACCCATAAATAACGAATACACAAGACTTGGGACGCTATTAATCATCAACTTCCAGTTTTCAGATGTCCCCTGATCGCAGATGTCATGTTTTACAGGAGAGAATTGAGACTGTGTTTGTGTGTGAGACTCGGGTTTTCGTGCATAAACAAATTTCTGTCTTTCGCGACAAGATAATGCTAAGCCATACGGAGGCACCGTGGACGCCGTCCATATGCCATCGTGTTTCTTCCTTCGCTTACCCATTGGATAAAGTGTTAGAACCCGCTTGTCTGCGGGTAGTAGTTCAATGGACTACTTTATCTTTTATCTTGAGAAGCCTGCAGTCCTGTTTAGGACTCATCAGCTAAGCGTAGTCTCTGAATTTTCATTGATCATTCTCCTTCCCTGAAAGATAACATTAACGACAGATTCATTCACAACTTGTTTGAGTCTCGTGTTTAAATCAAGTGAGTGTGATACTATTTAACATACGTACAACTTGCTTTTCAGTTTTGATTAACTTAATATGACATGGTGTATAAAGACCACTACCGGTTTCACCTTTTGGTGCCCATCAGGCAGGCCAAGTCCCCGAATTTTCTCCAATCGTATTTCTAGCCCGAACGCCAAATTGGACGTACATGCAGGTGAACACTCGTTTGCAAATTACCTCGGTATTAACCGGAGGCTCCACTGGACCCCAGATGGATCTCTTGTTCACCGTATTCTTCAAGTGAATGGGTTGCTCAAAGACCACCTCACATTTCAGTTGGAAGGTGAATGCCGTAAACGAGAGATTCAGCTGACGATCATTAATGTCATTTGTTAACACCAACTTTCTGTGCAAATGAATGGATATCACTCAGCTTAGCTGATATCTGAAGCCATACGCTATCCGTTGAGCTCCAGGCAAGGCAAAATCACACACCCTGTACTAGTTGTATTGAATACTACTTCGATACCTTGCAGATCGTTCCAAGCGAATTTTGTGCTGCACATTCTGTCGAGGAATGTCCAGCATTGGAGTTTCATTCAAAACTCCTTTGAATCTTACAGTGTACCAATTGGGTGATTTATTCGCACTGCTTGTCTCCTTCGATCTATCTACTTAAGGTGCACTACAAAGGGATCTGGGGCCGTCAAGTGAAGGCTCAAAGCCAGATGTTTATGGACTTGAAGAACTGAGTCCTTCCTCTGATCGACGTGCGCACCACTGGACTTTCCCACAACAGCCATCTGTCGTTTATAGTTCAAGTGAAGAAGAAGATAACGAGAAAATGCACAAGTCCCATGGACATCCTGAATCCCCGAAATTCCGGCCCACGTTGAGTGAATTGGCTTCACGGTCAAAAACAGGTGAAACCGAAGGAAGCGCTGTTTCCAGTAGGCCAAGCTCTCCACATCTCACTACCCGAAACACACCTCACATACTCGCTGCAAAGCAAATGGCCGCAACTTCAAGTTCTCCGCGTAAAAGCCCGCCTAACGGACATCCCGGACTCAAAACAAAACGTGTTGAAGGTGATTTTCAACCCAATTTATAGTATTCTGACCTCTTTTGTTCTTTCATCAAGAGACATTAACCTAGTTACTTCTCATGTGCTTCCTTATGGTTCCATACCCTCTGATACCGTTAATCCCATCGTCATTATCATATTGCTTCATCTCCATCACTGCTCGTTGTACGTATCGGTTGCAAAGTTGATGCGGCAAATTCAAACAGCAGTTTCACGTGCTCTGTCAGTATCGTCATTCGTGCGATTTAACGTAGGATTGGTGATACCTCAAAACATAAGTCCTGTGGTGGAAATTGGTGTGAGGGTCTTTTTGAAATATAGGAATTTACTGGTTTTTGAATACCTAGGCGGTTCTTTCTCGGATGGGCCGTGTTAAGTGGGAGCCACGGCGTCAGATGCACGATTATTCTATTATTATTATTATTATTATTATTATTATTATTATTATTATTATTATTATTATTATTATTATTATTATTATTATGTGTACAGTAGTCTTCATTAAGTCCAGGGACGTTGTAAACTTAGTTGTTTCTGGGGCGTACCACTACGTCCCCGTCAACAATGTGTTCTAATTCTGAATTTCTTGAATCAATGCTCAAGAGAGCCTATGGAGGCTGTGAAGCCTACGAAGCTTCAAGGTAAAACGCACTAACCATGCACGATTCACATGATTGGTTCCGTACTGCAAAGTCGTTCCATTGGTGGGGATAACGATTAGTGCGCATATCGCGAACGTTGCCGTTGGGTACCTCCCCCCCCCAATGTCATCCACTCCTAACCGAAAGTAGTTTTCACACTAAGCTGTAGGCCTTCATGTGGATTTAGACGCAGGACTCGTGCCGCATGCATTACGACTACCTTGTTCACTTCCAATAAAAAACCACGAAAGTTATCCTGATGTACAGGGACTAACTTTTTGTACTACAACAATATGTATTATCTATGGGTGGTTCCGTACATGGTCACGGGGACTTACTACGGGAATCCTTAGTGAGATGTAGAATCATGTTTTTGTTAACAAAATACGACCCGATCTAAAGCCGATACCTTGACAAAGTGGTCGGGTTTGAGTTCTGCAATGATCCCGCGGGCTACCCTGGCTGGAACTTCGTTCCACAAGGTGCAACCAGATAGGCCAAAGAAGAGCAGTCAGACCAAGAGAAGCGGGACCACGTACTACGAATAATCGTGATACGAGGCGGTCTGGTGGTAAAGTTGTACTGTCCTCTCTGATAGGAGTGTGAAGCCAGTAAGGTGTTTCCACCGGGCGACCAGCATGTCCATATTTATAGAAGCAGCGATACTGACTTCCGCCGAGGAAGGAGGGGTTAGAAAAGGTCGACCCTAAAACCGCACATTCCAATCGTGTAGCGGTTGACCGTAACCGTAGGCTCATTCTTCAACACGGCCGAGATACTTTTAAAACCAAAGAGTCGATGCTGCTCAAAAGACCTGCTCGCAGCCGCATTAGAAGTCAGACAGTAATGCCTTACTCCCTGGCCCCTCGAGTTAGGCCAGTGTCCTGCAGCCAAGCAGGTCAGACGATTGAGTCATGGGTTCCGAGAAGGGTCCCCAAAGAAAACCCTACTACCCTCTGCCTCGCGGTGCAGACTTTTGAGTCAGAGGCCGGGGTAGGATACCTGAACAAAATCCTACATCTTCCGACTGACTTGTGGGCTAGACTTTTGAGTGAAAGGCTCACCTCAACCTAACCCCCATCCTAGTCCTGGGCAACCGGGAAGTATCCAGCACAGTTCTTTGTCCACTGATTTCCCTCCCCAACCCCTTCCCATCACACAAGCAATGCTGGGTCTTTTGACTCTCAGTTATCTGACCAATGTGCCCTATGCACTCCGATGCCTATTACCAATAAACAAAACAACACTGCTAAATCAACTAGATCATTTCTACACAGCAGCTTTTAACGTCCATAATCTATGACAAATCGGCAAACAGGCAATGCTCGCTGAAACCTTATACTCCCTTAAAATTGATGCTTGCTGTGTCTCGGAAACATGCATGTAAGATGCAAGCGTGGTTATGAATCACAGGAGGCCAACGACGAACTCAGGTCTTTCAAATTTCTCCCTCCGTGTGTCCGGTGATCCAGAAGCGATGACTCGCGGACTATATAGCCCGAGGATTGCACCCAACCCCAGAGCTGAACGGACTTTGCTGGATTGGATTCCAGTTAACAGTCGTCTTTGCGCCGTTCAGATGTCCAGCCCAATCACACCAAATGCCGTCCGACATAACCGGTGGCTGCTTATGTTGTCTGCATATGTTCCAGCGGACCGTAGTTCTGACGCTGCGAAGGATACTTTCCACGAGAGTTACCGGACTCACTCGTCATACAAGAAACATTGGCACTATTATCCTTGCAGCCGATATGAACGCCCAAATCGGTCGTTCGAGCTCCTTGGATCCACATCTGGGTGGTCAACTCGGAGTCATTGCTCGTCGCACAGGCGACGGAGAGCGACCCTTCCAGTTGTGTGCTGATCAGTAACTGTGTCTGGCCAGCACAAATTTTCAACATAAACGTTCACATCGCGTAA
>SJOL01002419.1:46650-114765 GCA_004794785.1 Opisthorchis felineus
ACTGGATATCGTCGAGATCGCTAGTTCTGGTTGATACCAGAAAATCCGGTTCAGCAGACAACGAGTATGACGGCGCACGCAAATCCCTTAAACGTCAAATGGTGAAGAGGTTAAGGAATGACCGAGAGCTCTGGTGGACATCGAAAGCTCGGGAGATGGAGAAGACTTTTGCTACCGGAAACAGCCGTACCCTGTACCAGTTAATGCGATCGACTGGCCGTAGGAAAGCAGCGGTCAGTGAGACGATAAGTGAAAAAGGTGGTTCATTAATTCACTCGCAAAAACGTTGGCTGGAAAAATGGGTCGAAGAGCAGTTTAGCTGGCCTGCTTCAACACAGCTCCAGATGGTAGCGCATACGGGGGAATGGAATGTAGACCTTAATCGCCTGGCAGAAGATGAAACAAAGCATGAAATATCCGTAATGAAACGTGAGAAGGCAGCAGGACCAGGCGGTCTGTATCCAGCCCTGTTCAAAGAAGGCGGAGAATTCCTGGTGACCCATTTAACAAAGCCTATTGGCGCGATATGGAGCAAAGGGAAGGTGTCTGCAGAATGGGGCATGTCGACAGTTATCCCTATCTTCAAATAGTGTTTGCGGACGCTTTGTGAAAACTACCGTGGCACATCAGTCTGGTGGAAGTGACATCCAGGGTGCGCTATGGTCTCATCCTTAGAAGGTTGACTGAACACAAGGAGAGACAGACCCGTGAAAACCAAGCTAGCTTCCCTCCTGCGAGAGGATGCCTCGGTCACATTTTAACCCTTCGAAAGATTCTGGAATAGCGACACTGCTTCCGGCAACGAACAATGTTTCTGTTCCTTGACTTGAAAGCTGACTTTGACTCTGTGGACCGTCAGGCACTATGGCAGTAATGTGATGCGAAAGTTTCCCCTATGAATTCTTGGACCTCCTTAGGTCGCTGCACGCCAACTCTCGGACGTATGAAGGTCTGGGGGAAGCTCTTGCCTGAGTTCACCACATGGAGTTGTTTCAGGCAAGGCCGTCTTTCAACTTTCCTCTTCAACTTCGTCATTGATACGATTAGCGTCCAAGTGCCCCTGGGGCATTCTTTCACAGATATCGAGTACGTAGCTCTTTTTAGATCCGACGCCATGCAATGCAAACAATATTAAATAATCTAAATAATTCTACCTCAAGGTTTGACATGCGCTTCATCCCTGCAAACTGTCAGTTGCTTCTTTAAGATTGGATGGGATTGAATCCTAACCTCCTGCTTTCGGATGAGCCGATTGAGGTAGTAGACGCCTAGGTGTGACATCAGCTTATCCGTCAAGGGTCGAGTTTACATTGCGTTGCATATTATTATACGGATCAGAAACCTGGCGGCTGCGCGCTGAGGGCGTCAAAAGTCTTTCAGTGTTCGACCATCAATGTCTTCGGAGCATTTCCCTCGCCTGGTGGGAACACCGGGTCAGTAATGCTGAAGTACGTTGATTGGTTTTCGAAAGAAGTAACTCTCCACGGTAGATGAACTGACCACACTCCATAGGTTGCTCTGGCTTGGTCGTGTGCTCCGTATGCCAGTCGACCGAATTCCTCGGAGAGCTCTTTTCGCACAACCACGTGAAGGGTGGAAACGAGCCAGAGGCGGTCAAACATTGACTTGGCAGCGAAGTATAAAAGCCATTACCAGCAAACTCAGCTGCGCTGGTCATTACCGTATCCCTGGATGGGGGCCCCGGGACGGGACACATCAGTTGTTAGTGACATTGTCTGACATGGTCCAGTCGAACCCTCAATGGCGCTCGTGCATCCAAGCTATTGTGTCCAATGCATGACTTCTCTCCCAATGTCCCCAAATAAAAGTCCGCTGGCAACCCTGTATTTACACATCAATTATATCAGCTACCGCCTCCCATGCACAGCTATCTACCCTACCTCCCCAAATCATCGGTGAACGAAACTGTGGCAGCTAGAACCACTGTACGGCAAGTACGCGGTTTTTACAGCTGATGATGTTGTTAGTAAGGCTGGGGCAGTTTTATGGTTGTGATTGACATTTCATGTTATTGTCACTTACTCGAACGTTCCAAAAACTTTCCAGTCTAATTATGTGATCAAGTTGTCAGCTGGACAGGAAAACAGGGTGATTTTCCTGTCGGATTTCTTGATTGAGCTCCCTATTTTTCTTATCGGAACTCTAGCAACTCAACAGTTTATACACATTAACATATCGGACAATTTATGACAATCTAGCTGTTCTTTGACACCAAGGATGCATTAAATTCTGATAAGCGGTTCGTTCTTCTCAATTCGCTTGGGTGGCAGAAGGTGCTCCAGAAGTTCTTGAATATCATACGTTCTTTGTATTCATATACTTTTTGACGCTTGAGAATTTGTGAGGAGCCCTCGAAAAGCTTCCCTAATTGCACTGGTGTTCAACACGGTCGGCCACTCTCTCCACTTCTGTTTGACTTCGTCATTGACCTTGGACGATCTCCAAAATTCGGATATTCTGATCTATCTGAGCTAGAACCTTGTCGATCTGGATATACAGACAACATTATTCTCATTTTGGAGGATTAGGAGACGTAAGGATTACTCTAAAAGCTGGATAAAGTCATCCAATCCCTCGGCATGTGCTTCGCATTCACTAAGTTTAGGGTCATGCTGCGGGTCCTACAGTCTTTGAGCATGTCTTTGAGCTCACAGTAGAAGCTCTGGAACAGTAGGTATCTCGGAAGTTGCATGAGCTTTGACAGTAGTAGTGTGACCAACGGGTCTCAAAAGCAGAATTCCGTTTACTCATTTGCGCTACTTGTAACCTCAAAAAAGCAAATCACTGCGTCCCAGAAGACAGATGGCTGCGAGACCTGGCCACTTTGGGCGGAGACATCTTCAGGTCGTTGACCACCTATGCCTCAAAACCACTGCTGGAATCGGCTGGAATCAGTGAATTCACAATGCGATGTTCTGGAAGCGGGTCTTTGATGAAGCAGAAGATACTTCTTTCAGTGAGCGCACCCGAATTGGTCAAAGTACTTGTGGCGTGTGCTACACATGCCGAGAAGAACGTCGTTTTTCATGCCCAATTCGAAGTGGTGGAAACAGAATATGACTTGACAGAAAGGAATGCAGTTTTTTCCTGGATGCTGTTGATGCCGCTCACCTTCCTGGATGCGTTCTACGTGGTGCTCTCTGTTCTTGGCTGGTGACACTGAAAGATATGGCGCCCAGCTGATATCAATGGCGTCCATGTTGTGAGTTTCTATCCAGATTGTCTGACTGACTGTTGGAGGTGTAGGCACCTCGAATGTTTGTGATAGGCAGCTCTGTGTTCTCATTTTTTCTTCCCCTTATAAGGTTGTACGGCTGTGAAGCACCAGTGGTGATGAGCAATTTACTTCAGGGATTTCGAACTCCCGACTACGGGTTCCTATTTCTGCCTTATAGAATTCGAAAGTGATGAAGATACAGATCAACTCCTACAGAAGCAATACCAATCAGACAAGCCAGTCTATATTCCGGAGCTAAAGCAAGAGGCTCGTCTCCAGGTACGTGCCAGGCGGTATTCATTACTTTTATTTTATTAGTGGTTTATTTCAACATTTCCTTGAACGGGGATGGGAAAACAGTAAGACCAGACCACCAATCGCTCTCTGTCGTATGAAGCCTCCACCGTCTGGTAGTCACGTGACTTAACGTTAAGTCTCACCGGGGATGTGCAGGAGTTTCAGATTGGATGATGTAGAACTTCCTGCCACCCCTCCGGACCATGTGTATCTCTTGAAAGCACTGCTATATTTTATCGATGATCCGGTTCAAATTGTACGAAAATTATCAATTGAAACTCTTCACTGACAAGTTTGGCGTTCCAGACTACAGCTTTCTACGTCTGAGAGCTCGTCTAAGATGACAGAGGAACACAGTGAGCACTTAGTTAACCTACTGCGGGGAGTGAAAGCGGATAAGAATTTCCTTCTTTTGAAACTGGTGCTGTTGCACATCACAAGAAGTTGAATAAGTTGTAAGCCGGGATAAGCGCCTTCAATGATCGTTAAGGCGACAGTGTTTGCGGAAGACTTTCGTATGTATCCACTGAGGTAAGCATGCTTTCCAACGATACGTAACAACAGGGTTGCCCGACCACAAACGGTTTCAAATGTTTTTAAACACTAACCGCTGGTCTGTTACTTCAGTAATCAGTGACTTCGGTAGCGCGTTCGAATCACCGTGGAGAACCAACAACCTTCTGGCAGGATGTGAGCTAATGTGATTTCGCGATAACCCGCTGTGCTGACTATTGTCATTACATGAAGTATGTAGAATTATTTGCAAGTATTAAATCACGTGATGATAAAAAACGGCATGAAACTGGAGCCGGGGAAAGCGTGAAGGCAAGATGCGCTATTGTTCGTAAGATACGCATATGAACGGACAAAAACTTAGGTTCAAACTCTCCGCTCTACCTTTTTTGTATTTTATGGTTAATTCCTGTAGACTCCTTAATATAGACCATCCCCTTGGAAAAGGTCGTTTTCAAGGCTTAAAAGCTTGCACATGGGGAGTAGAAAGTAGGCCTCCTGACAGCACATTTCGTATCCTTATTCTCTGTAAACAACACTCGTCACCTCACAGATTCTAGTCACCTTCTGTTAGTCTCCAAAGGCCATCTGGCGCACCTCAGCATAAGGATCTGATGTTCCCACCAGAGCCGCTCAACACTTAGGAAGCAGCGATGGTCCGACACAGAGAGTATTTGAAGATCTTGCGCATGCATTGGTCACATCCCCAATCCATAAAGTAGGACAGAGCGGATCGCGGCGTTGTGCACTCTACACTTGACAATCAAATCGATGTCACGTCGGTGCCACCAATATCGGAGGTTGGCAAACGCTGCCCTGGCCTTCCTAATTCGGGATATGATTTCGTTTTTTCCCAGTCCGCCGGGACTTGTGCAACTGCCCAGATTGACGAACTTATCTGCCTTATCGGTCAATTCACCCACAAACGTAAGGTTTGGGCTTTATCCCACCCAATCTTTCTGTAACACTTTACATTTTACAGGTGCAAAACGCAGAATTATTTAGGTTATTTAAAATGGTTTGCATTCGAGAAGAATGATATGGTCTACTCACACCTCTATGACCTACTCACGCCCCTGCAGTATTTCGATACCCTAGCTGTGAGAGGCAGGTAAAGAAGGTTCAAGCAGCACATCGATTACGAAGTTAACGAGAAAGGGTAACAGAGTACATGACGCGCTCGATGTGGTGAAATTGGTGAAGAATTCTCCCCTAGACACGCACGCTTCGAATTGAGGGGGCATGTCCAGCCTTTGATAAGAGGCAGGACTTTAGAAGGGACTCCCTTCTTCGTCAACTAGTCTGCTTGACTGTTATTCTCGTCCAAGTGCATCTGTCCCTTCGTACTTTTAGCTAAGCTACCGCATTCGCAGTGATGTAGCATCTTGGTAATGAATTTAGGTGTTTTAGGCAGAATCCAGAGGAGTGGTCAATATTCTTGGCACTCTTAGGTGCTCGGTGGCCTGATGAATGATTGCGGAAGAATTTTACCTTCATTGATGAAACAACCGGTGTATGATGTTTTCAAGACGTCCGTGATACTGCTAATTACGAGGCTGTCCATGCAGTAAGTAGAATCTGGACAGTTCGAAAGCTTAGTGAAAGTTACCATGCCTCCGCAGTACATCAGTGATTTGCTTTTCTCTACGAGTGTTTCATTTTTTCCAGGCTGACCGGAAAAACCATGTCCGTGAAGGTAAGTGTTGGTTTACGATTGAGTTACCACCTCAATGAGATTTATGCATAGTTGTATATGTTTGTTTTTCGGTTTCTGTGCATTTCCAGTATCAGTTATTTTACTTTATATACGTGCTCATGTTTTGGGTATCGTGAATAGTCATTTTTTGTTTTTCGTCTGCCATCAACTCGTTTAACAGATAATGTTTTTAAATAGTGTTTTAAACATTGTTTTAAATAATATCTTTTAATCCTTGAAGTTCTCGCCAGTCCCCTCATCCAGCACAGTTCTCCCTGATCGAGGGAACCTCCCCCAAGAGGAATTAGTTTCGTCGAGGAGGCGTACGTTCTCTCGAGGACACACCCTTCAGAAACGGCCAATAAGTATACTTTCCAGTGACAATGGGTTTGCCATTGACCGACGTTGATTAGTTGACTAAGCTTCTGATATCGGCAATAGACGATGCCCATCCGAACATGTGCCTTGACCCTCCAGTGGCTAATGGTACACCAAGATGGCCTAGATGGGTGAGGCATCCGTCGTGATACAAGTGCAGCTCTTTACTTTGTCCGCTGGCCAATCGGATCGGTGGATTTTATTCATGACAATACCTGTTGGACAATGCTTCCTGGTCCTGGCCAATCATGCGCTCTGATGACTGAGTACCTAAGGGTGTGCAAGGTGCCGGAGACGAATGGCAAAGGGGCTCTAATTCTGCCAAATAGACTGAATGCAATTTTCCTCTTTCTCGGAAAATTAGAAAGATGTTGAAAATGTTCACAAGCATGTGTTCACAATCATGTTCTAAACATATGTTTTCCTTCGCGGTTTCAAAAGTTAAGAGAGGTGGTTCAATTCGCATCCTCTCCAAGAGGAAACACTCCTCGATTGAATTTTTTAGTATCTCCCAAAAATACTTTTCGAGGAGGTAGTGTTGTAATGTATTTGTCGATGTGCGTGTTTACATGCATCGATCGATCTCTATGTGGCAACTTTGCCAAAATCAAGTACGTGCACTCGTAGCCAATTTTTAGAGCGACTGCAGAGTAAATTTCACTCCGTCACTGTCTTGCGACCGATGAGTATATCGTTTCTTAACAGCTGTACTGATGCAGTAAGATTGTAACAATCTGTAGCAATCTAATCCATCTCGTTCGATCTTGGTATCCGTTCGTTGCATTCTTGGCACACAAACTGTTGGGTATGCGAGTACTGAGGTGCATTTTGCATCCCTGCACTTATTCTAGTAAGTGAAACCTATAACAGTACGTGAATGCAGAGCTTCCCGAATGGCAACGCTGATTCTGACGACAGGCCAAAACTCTGTTAGGCAGCTGAACCTGTATCCCACAGTAACTGGCTAGGTTATTTGTCGTGGTGAAGCCGCAACAGCCCTTCATTGCAACTCCCACTTCTCACCTATGTATTTCTCTATACATTGCATCAGCTTTATGGCTGAAAAGTAGCGTGCCTAACTGCATTTATGTGCCATTTTATTATCCTATCAGCGTTTGATTGCTGCTTAAATGTTGGTTGCGTTCCAACTGTACATAATTTACGTTGGCTGTGTTTTATGCATATGCTTCCCGATCGATCTGTGACACAGCACTACATAACATGCGTGTGAGACACTAATTGTGTTGAATCACTCCAGGCACTGCACGTAAACTTCCAGCATTCCTCCCTTGTGCCGATGTTAGTTTCAGTAAAGTGGAGTGCTTATCCCCTCCCCCTCCCCCCCCCGGAGGAAAGACGTTTGTAGTATAGCAGAATGTTTCATGAGAATGCTGACTAATGAAAACTGTATCTTATGACTTCCGCGCGGAACATAAAAGCCTTCAACTTCATCCGATGATTTGTACTGTAGGCATCTTCTTCATAGTTTTGATGCATCCGAAGCAGGATTTTGTTTGTCACCTCGGCAGAATTTTCTAAAATCTTTGATAACTACCATTTAGGTCCTATTTATCCATCTTCACATAATGATATGTTTATTTCCATAACTGTCGGGCGCATACCAATAGGACTTGATGTCTGAAGACCCTCAAGTACAACGGCCAATTAAATTCACACCAAACTGGATGCTCGGCTCGAAGGACGTACCTCAGTATTTCTTATAGAAAGCACTATCGGTTACTCTGGGCTGTTTTGGAGTTTATGTGAATCTCAATTCAATATCAGAGAGGTTTTGAACAGCCGTTCCAGCATTGTTGGCAATTCCACGTTTTAGATACTTTTCAACGGCAATCGGTTGATGGGTGGTGTGGCTGATCACAACCGGATGCGTACTGTTTTATACAAAAGTTTACTGGCCTTGAGGTACCTATTTCGGAAACTTCACAGCTGCTTTTAATCACTCTCCAAAGGTTATTCGATGAAAGTTTAACTGAGACCAATAACCACGGTTTTAAGTTCCAAGTGTTATACTTCTACTATAATGAAGCTGTTCTTGACCAGTATGTATCATGCCAACCGGTTTTCCGGCTTCATTGAAACTTGTCTGCCTTGTCAGGGAAGGGTGATCTGGCTGTTTTATCGGTGTCAGAGCTGTGCCATTTCAAGGCATACTATTTTACTGCCCGTATTCAATCATAGGCTTAGAACAACCATCTGTGCACTTCATTTATCACTTTGACAGCTTTTATAGGTAGTAACGGATAGTCTGAATTTAGTTTCCAAACTCTTATTTAAAATGAGGCTGATCCTATTAGCTATGCCATTGTTAATCGCAGCACACTACTCACAAGGTTGCTCAAAACTGTCTGACAGCCCCTGACCGGGTTCGCCATCTTGGAGCTCATCATGTGAGCGCAGTCCCCTAGTTTCCCTCAGTCTTATGTTTTACTTGAACTTAACTTGGATCCAGTTGGGCATCCCGTGAAAACCAAATTTGTATGCAAATGAGAGTATTTGTTGATCGTGTTTCGATATAACAGATGGGTCCAGGCCTCCGCACCGCATCCCCGCAGAATTGACGGACCCAGTCTCTCTAAATAGGTTTGTAAACCGAAGCGAATCTCCGTTAAAAGGCTTCGATCCATTGTCGAGGCTTATGACCCGAAAACGGCTAAAATCAGGCCGAACAAATGTGTATTTTGCTGAACACGTGATACAAGGTGTACATCGTGTGTGTAGACAAAGGGTACAAACCAATCGTATCAGCTGTATACCACCCGTCTACCCGATCGAATTGGCAGATGGACAGTAATGAAACGTTCGATCCTCAGCATGGGAATAGCGTTCGTTCATTTGCAAAATCTATAAGTTCAGTTCAACTCTGACGACGTTTTTCGCCGTTCGAGGTTCAACGTGGATACAATGTATGTGGGTCCAAGGCTTACCGCTACATGAATTCGTGATTTACATGCCACTACCCATCTGGTACTCCTCCTCATCACAATAGCATCTTGCCACTAAGTGGGAAATGAAAGCACATAAACGCCTTTTAAATTTCGTTTTGCTATCCATGGATGTGGGCTTCCGTGGGAGTTTTCTCAGAAATTAACAGCGTTATCTGGTGTGCTTCATGGTTCGAATTCATCGTCCTTCCATTAGACGTCACTTGGATTTCAGATGTGCGTGCTTTACTTCCGAATTCACTAGCTGAACTCCCAGACAGTCCTGATGATATTAACGTACGTGAAACTATCCTACTACTGGTCTGTTTTAAACTTTTTTGGACTCAGCTCCTGACGCATCCTGGCAACATCACAAATCTCTTGGCTTTACTTTGCAGCTGAAACGGCTCCATGAATTCTCAATTACCCACTTCAGACTGATTTAGCACGCTCGTTAAAAACCGCATAATCATCATCACCGACAGCATAACATCAGTGTTCAACACCCCTGCTTTGCTGCCGTACAACCACATTTTATTTGAAAGCCTTATTGTGAAGAAAAGAATAAGGGTGGATGAGGAAAGGACTTAGAGCTAGCTCGGTACAATCATTCCGAGGTGCCTACACCTCCAGATACTCATTCAAGCAATCTCGATAGGAACTAACAAAAATTATGCCACTGACATTGGTTAGCAGCCATATCTTGCAGTGTCTCAAACGGGACGCAATGGGGGTCGCGTGGTCCCTATTCTGGAAGGTGAGTCGCGCCAAAATCATCCAGGCTTTTTCTAATTTCTTACATACCCCTCTGCCAGGTCAAAGGTTGGCTACCTCTCTGCTTCCACCACTCTGAATTGGGCACGGAAAACAGCACTCTTTTTGGCAAACGATGTTTTGGCATGCGCAATACATGACCCAACCAACGCAGCTTCTGGTGCTGGACACATTCTTCAATGGCAGTTCCCGTTGCACAACCGGACACTCGATTTCTAATTTTCTCGTTACAGATTCCCCGACACCAGCCTACACTAGATGTGGTGGTCAAAAACCTGAGAACGTCTCAGTTCCGCTACCCGAACAGGCCACGTCTCACAGCTATTCAATATAACAGCCCGTAATGTAGCCTGATTCACACGTCCCTTGAGATTCAGGGATATGGCGCTTTGACGCCATAGGTGCCTCAAATTAGCAAACGCGACCCGAACTCTAGAGATTCGTTCATTAACGTCATTTATCACACTACAGTCGGAACTAATACAGCTTCCAAGATACGTCAAACACTTCACAACTTCGAGCGCCTCTTCTAGGGTTTTAAGTGGCGTGTTCAATTATTGCGTCTTCAGAAGCATGACCTTATATTTTGTTGGTGGACGCCACTTTGTATACAGAAGCTATTGGAGAGCTCTCTGTATAAGCTCACTCGCCCAGAAGTCTGAGTATGCAAACAAATTAGTACTTTCACAAACTTCCGGGGCATTCGTTGATGAGTAAGCGTGTCAAGTCAATCCAGTCCAATGAACCTTGGAAATCCAGGACTTCTAAAATCGTGGATCGATTATACGTATGGTGTTGTTCTAATACCTAACGGAGTGTGAAGATTTGGTCAGCGCAACCCCTACCAGCCCGGAATCTCGCTTGCTGCTCTCGAATCTGTTTCACGAGCTACCACAAGGCGACGAAGAACAGGTGAAGTCTAGAGTCTCGTTACGACTGGGGTCTAGCTGATCTCTCTGTGATTACCGCACTCGCCATGAGCGTCTTTTTTTAAGTGGGCACTATCACCGATTCTCCCCAGTTGTCTGAGACAGTACCCTTTTCCAAAATGCAGGCAAACAGATCCGGCAATCGATGACTGAGGACATCACCCCCATTTTTAAACAATGCGGATGGTAGGTCGTCCGGTAATGCCTGGTATTGTCAGGCTACAGGAGAAACTTTTAACGCTGTGCAGTGGTATGGTATTCACCTTCCAGGATGGATTTATATCCTCTGTTGAAGCAGTTGGAAGATTCCGATAAATTTGTCTGACTTCAGGATCTGCCAGTCTCTCAGTTGTCAAGCCATTAGTCCGCATCTTACGCTGCCCTGGAAAACGAAAGTAGAAGCGACTTCGGACGAGCGCGTGATCGGAATTCACAAGTGTGTTACGAAACGAGGGGCAATCAGTTATTGATCAGTGCCATCGTTAACTGATTGTGATATGTTCCATTTGGTTCGTGGCTGGCATCATGTGGCCAGACGACTTCGGTTATTCCAAAAGTTACTACTGCTTAAAAACAGCCTGCGGTCAGCACATAACTGAAGCAATCGTCCGCCATTGTCCGTACGTACCGAGTGCATTCCATGTCGACCACCTAATTGAGTCTCAGATGCGCTAAGCCTGCCCACTTGTGTATTCAGATCTCCAGCATCCACGCTATCTGAGCTTTTAGCTAGCCTTAGTAGGGCATTCAAGGCGTCATAAAACTTGTCTTTGATGGTATCAGAGATGCTGTCGGTTGGGGCGTAAGCAGACACAAAAAAACAGCAGATAACTTCCTGCTTGTGGGACTCCTTCATGGACGTCGCCAAACGGACCGCACAAAGGAGACTATCAACGGGTAGCCACTCAAGCAAGGATTTTCCCGCCCGGTAACTTATGATGATACTGACCCCTGCACATCCTGCTTGAGCGGCCCCTGAATCGCCAGAGGTGCGCGGCCGGAAGCTAATTGAGAGTGATGGGGCGGTTAGCTCAACCACTGTGCTTGCATCTTGAATTCTCGATTCTGATGCATAACATACAACAGTGTCAAGCGGGTCCAGGGTGAAAGCAAGGGCAGCTTGTTGTCCTGTTTGCTTCAGAGTACGAACATTAAAAGCAGTCCAAGGGACTGGGCCTCGAGGCTTGAAGGTTGATTTCGGGATAACGGAGGCTGTCAGTGCCGCCTGGTGCGTAGGTGTTGCAGACGAGGTCGATACAAGGCGAACGAGATCGTCAGTCCTAACTGACGGGCCTGTAACGAGAGACTTACTAATGAGTAGGCGGGGGGAGAAGAAGTATGTGAAAGAGAAAGAGGGGAGACGTCAGCAGCACCCTATTTTCGCTTACCCGCCTCGTTGTATACAACAAGTAATGCGACCCGGCTGATAGTACGACGCCACGGCCGATGTGGCATGACAGTATTGTTAGTTGTGGATGTCACGGTTGTACATGGGCTAGAATACTGCTACGGCGCCCAGACCTAGACGGGAGGACGATTAGGGTCCTCGGATGAAACATTCGGCCCAAAAGACTGACTGCAAGACAGCAGTGTCTGGCGGAGAATGCACGTGCATTACCATTTTTAAGGAACAAATCTCCAATTCGTAACCTGAAGAGCCAGGAGACTGTTAGTCAGACCTCTAACCACTGACCAACTTGGCGTGAAAGACTACAAGTGTCGCACAATGGGTCATGAGGGCCCGCAAACAGTCACACCACGGTAAGGTCCAGGCTCTTTGTGATAGGTTAAAAACCACAGTTTTCACTTTCACACTTCTTAAGTGGGCAAGGTGGCTTCATGAGGCGAAGGAATTCCAGTGTATCGGTTCTGTCCTTTTTTGCTTGTTTTTGATTCATGGGTATAAAGGACACAACGATAATCTGGTATCTTATGGTAGCCCAGAGGAGTGAACCGCTGACTAAAAGGTTCGTGGTTCAAACCACCCATAACATTCCGGTTGCCCAGGTCAGCGCATGGGCATCCTGACAGTATCTCAGCCCTCGTGCTTCATACGGGTCGTGTGCCAGCGATATGCTGAAAGAACGCCGTGACTATAGGAAGAAACACAAATTACTAGAGAATACGGTAATAACTGTTTTTTTGTATCAATTTTCGAGGTTTGTGAATGAGTAAAAATGGAACACAATGTACGATCAACTGCTCATCAAAGGATTTACGAGTGTTTTTTATTCTTTCAAACTGAGCCACGGTTGATGACTGATCATAGTTATATATGTGCTAACTGGTACAATCACTTTACTTATACAACGCTTTTGTGCTTGACTGTAATTCTACAGTGGAAATGGTGATCCCTAAGAGAATTGGGCTCTGTCTGCTCATTCCGTTGATACCAAAAAAAATCGAGAATAATGCACCCGATGTCTGTTGCTAGAAAAACACTGAAGCCATTTCTCTCTCATGACTATTGTCTCTCTTTCAATCCTTAATCCAAAAATGCCCCTATAATAATTTATGGGATTTTTCCTTTTGCCGCAATTTACCACAGTTTCTGTGAGACATCCAGACTTTCCGGATTCTCTTATAAACGGAGTCCTGTTTCATGCGCGCTATTTGGGCAGTACACAGCTGTTGTCTGAACGACAACCGACACGGAATTCGCGAATGTATCAGGCCCAGGAAGCAGTCAATCGGGTGAAAGTAAGCACGTATTTGGTCTGTTAAGCTGGTTGTACTTCTGTTGTTTAACTGTCGTGAATAACAAAAGACAGAAATATTTATTTACAACGCTTTTCGCGTCGTCGGGACTTCGGATCTCACGTGCCGATTGCCATAAGCAGTCACCATCGCCGCTTTGACTTTCCCATGTATTTCCGCCTCGGTAACCAAACCTGTGCTACGAAAGCGTTCTTCTTATGACCATTGGTTTGAGTTAGTCTGATTTGCATGCATTGTTGGTAGTGTGACCCCGGTTTGGAACCTCCCACGACCGAAATTATCGATGAGGTCATATAGTCCATTTGCCGAAGGATCAGACATTTAGTGACACTGTCTTCACAGGTGCGGCAATTCCGTCGTAATGCAACTTCCAAAATCCAAGCAAATTCGTTCTTATTACAGAGATAGTGCCGTCATAAGGGAGAGACCATATTTTACGACAAACACAAGTAGCCTGCCCTCCTCTCGAACACAATGCGAAATCATACCTACGTATTTCTAGTAGGGAAATGATTGAGAATATGTATGATCAATACAGGAGCATAATAAATAAGTGGTTTGGGGACCCATCGAAATGGAATAAGACACCTTAAAAATGTATTAATATACTTGCAGTGTTTTCCCGTCCCAATATATACTGTCCGTATTTGTTGATGAGTCTTGTAAGCAACTCCAATTACGAAAAACTTCTGTGAACATGACAGATTTTTCAACAAAAATCTGAATATTTTAGCGGTTTTAGGAACCCGAAGGTGAGAGAATATTTTCGTCTTCTGTCACATTAGCTGATCACCTTGAGGCCTGAGCCGCCAAAAGTCCCCAGCCACGTTGGTTAGCATTTACCAGCCATTTACCTCAAAACCATGTATCCATCAACCAAAAGCACCTACGCTTGGTTTTGAGGACTTTCGAACTAGCCTCTACAGTATAGCCGAACATCACTTTCACTTTTGAAATTGGGAACTGCAGTCAAGTTACATTAGTTAGACTCGGTGATCAGGGCCAGTTTCTTTCTCATGCTGTCATTGAATCTTTTCGTGCTTCTTTTCGAAAACGTTATTCAGACGGACTCCAATTCTGAGCAGCATGGGGCAAGTTAACGGATGTCCCGGTTTTCAGTGGCTGACCGCATGTTTATTGTAAGAGCTAGAGCCGAGAACAAAAGTGCAGCTAGGAGAGCATTCGTAGTTGTTTTTCGCATTACTCAGACAACGTCTGGAGCACCGTTGGAAGCGCCTGAACACTGTTAAGGGACAACGCAACTCAGATTAACGCCTGTGTCAGCTTGTAGTTGTTTTTGTTTTCTCTACAGAGTCTAGTCAGGGCTTGAACGCTGATCCTGCAATTTATTTTCAGGCCTAACAATCGGGTATTCGTATACGTCTACGTAGACGGTTTCTCACTCTTTTAAGAACTACAGCACACACTACTCAGTGGGTTGACAACCTGTAGGAATCGACCAAAATTGCTTTCCTCAGAGGAGAACAACTGTAGGGCACAAATTGTCGTCAAACCTAACGGTTTTCTATCTATCACACCAAAATTGCTCCATGCATGTATTGGCATTCACTCCTTCACTGCTCCGTGTTCATCACTACTAAATTCAGCCCAGATTTCTGGCCATTTTGATTGATTTTTTGATGTGCGCCAAAACTAGACTATCTAACAACCCATGCCACTGTTTTTGAGGTTTCCACCAGTTTCTCTTACAAAAGTGTCTAATTCTTAAACGCTGATACAGTCGCCTCAGTAGCACGCTTCGCTGTAGGGTGTATTGTGATCAGCTACCGCTTCCACACAGTTTTGTGCACTATTGATTTTGGCCGGTCTTGTTTAGAAGGACGAAGTTTACCGTGCTGCCATTGGTATCTGTCGGTTTCGGATTTCACACAGCTTCTCGGACGTTAGTGTTTGTGCCTAAATACATATCTATCAGCCTGCGGCCGTTTGTATTTACGATATCAAGACACTAGGTTACTCGTTCGGGAGCCATGACTTTTTACTTCAGCAGTCATCTGAGTAGTTGCGGAACCTGTTGAGTTCGTATTCATTTTACTCGTTTGGACAACCCTCCTCTTATCCTTATTCAATCATTCCGGTGAGTTAACAGCAGACAGAAAAGCAGTGAGCTGTAATCTCGCTTATCAACAGTGCATGCCGTTGGCCTTATCATGATCTGAACTCCGGACTTCTGGCACGTAAGGTGATGGCAAGCTGGACGGCCCTGATTCATCATTTTCGCAACAACTCAGTACCCGTCCTGGCTGTGTTGATAGATTGACCAGCCTGTCAAGACATCCACGTCAGGTGGTCTTGCAGACGTTCGTAACTGGTCGGACGTTTTCTTTTATCGCTTATAGGATTCGTTGAGTCCTAGCTCCCTTCACTGTGGACCTGCCAAATTCACTGCACCAGGGACGGATGAGGACGAATTATGGTAATTTAATATTGATTGGTTGTTCCGTATGCTTACTCGAGGAAATTTCACTGTGATAATTCACGAATAGAGATGGCACATTAGGCCGTCTAGATGTGTCACTCTTTCTCTACATTACTGCCAGGTTATTGTAGCTTACGCAGAAGACAAACAAACAGGGCGCTGTTCGAGGTAACTGAGTGTTTAAGGCGCGAACCTACTGACCGGAAGTTCTGTGGCTCGAACCAAACCCCGGCATCTCGACTGTTTCTATCTAGGCATGGGCAGATTAGTAAAATCTCAACCCTTGTGCTTCCTTCGGCTGACATGGTAACTACGCAACGGACGATGCAATGAACGATTTTTTCATTATCTAACCACGAGCATCTCGACCGCAGGCTTGGAAGGTGGGGTCTGATCTATCTGGAGCTCACTCACATAACAGCCCCTGTAAGGAAGGAAATCATAGGTGCCTCACTCTTCACATCTTCGCGTAGTTGTTTTGCAGTGGTTATAGCTGCCACCATTTCGTTCATCGATGGTCTGGTGAGATAGGGGCGGGTGGGTACGCATTGGAGGTGTTAGCTGATGTAATTGATGCGTAAATTCAGGAATGTCAGTGGACTTTTCATTGGAGAGATGGGGAGTGGGAGCTATGCATTAAAGACAACAACTTGGATGCGGGTGTGCGATTGAACACACGACTGGGCCATACCTGCCAATGTCTTTAACTATTGATGTGTCCCGTCTCAGAGTCCACATCCAGGGAGACAGCAATGACCACTAAAACTGAGTCTGTTGGTAATGACTCTCATACTTCTCTGTCAAGTAATTGTTTGGTTTCCCCTAATTCGTTTTCACCCTTCACGTGGTTGTACGAAATGGGCTCTTCGAGGAATTCGATCGACTGGCGTACGGAACAATTGACCAAGACATCGCAACTTATGGAGTATGATCAGTTCGTCTATCGTGAGCAAGCTATTTTTTCCGAAAACCATTTAACGTACTTCAGCATTACTGATCCGATGTTCCTACCAGACTCGGAAATGCTCCTTAGACATCTATTATCAAGCACTGGAATTATTTTGAGATCCTCCGCTCGCAGCGACCAGGTTTCCGACCCATACAACAATATGAAGCGGACTGCAACTTTGTGAACTCTACTCTTGACAGATAAACTGATGTCACATCCTCCCAACAGGTGATGCAGGTTCACAAAAGCTGCTCTGGCCTTCCCAATCTGGATGGAAATGTCGTCTTTGGCTAGACCGTCGAGGCTGCCCTGATAGACCAGTTTTTCTAACACCTTGATCGGTCAAGAAAGATTAATATAATTAGTTGCGGGAAGCAATGTCGGAGGGGGTTATGTGATCAGTGCGCCTCCAGGAGGACGAAATCCAACTTGTTTTTTGCAGATTTGCATTACTGTGTTCAGTCAACCTTCGAGCTCGAGGTAGCTCACTGGTTCTAACCCGACCCCGACATCTCGACTACTTGCGTTTAGACTTGGGCAGCCTGGTCCTCGTGTCACTTTCGAGTATCATGGTGGATAGGCACTGAAAGGGTGTTGCAGCTGATTTGAATGTCACCCTTCTAAGGATCAGACCATAGGGCACCTTGGATGTCACGTCCACCAGATTGATACCACCTTAGTTTTCACAAAGCGTCCGCGAACACTCTTTGAAGATGGCGATAACTGTCGACATGCCCCATTCTGCAGGCACCTTCCCTTTGCTCCATATCGCACCATTAGGCTTTGTTAAATGGGTCACCAGGAATTCTCCGCCTTCTTTGAACAGGGCTGGATACAGACAGTCCGGTCCTGCTGCCTTCTCACGTTTCATTACGGATATTTCGTGCTTCGTTTCATCTTCTGCCGGGCGATTAAGGTCTACATTCCATTCCCCCGTATGCACTACCATCTGGAGCTGTGTTGAAGCAGGCCAGCTAGGCTGCTCTTCGGTCCATTTTTCCAGCCAACGTTTTTGCGAGTGAATTAATGAACCGCCTTTTTTACTTATCGTTTCACTGACCGCTGCTTTCCTACGGCCAGTCGATCGCATTAACTGGTACAGGGTACGGCTGCTTCCGGTAGCAAAAGTCTTCTCCATCTCCCGAGCTTTCGATGTCCACCAGAGCTCTCGGTCATTCCTTAACCTCTTCACCATTTGACGTTTAAGGGATTTGCGTGCGCCGTCATACTCGTTGTCTGCTGAACCGGATTTTCTGGTATCAACCAGAACTAGCGATCTCGACGATATCCAGTAGTCAGTTGATTGTATCAGAGAAGTCGGACAGCCAGCACTGAACGCCGCTAGTATCGCTTCTTTCGCATTTTGCCATGCTTCATCCACGTGCAGACTACCAGTACACTATTGGTTTACTGTAGATAGTTGTTGAGCTGGCTCAGATCGATACTGCTGAGCTGTGGCCGTTCTTCGAAGATGGTGGATTGGCATGCTTCTTGCTGACTTGCGAGGGCCTGAAGGGAAACGAACTGTCAGGCGTGCACGCACCATGACGTATTCGGAATCAAGGCGAGTGGCCCAGAATAAACATCAGGCTTGAATTGTCGCTGTCCAACTTTGACTGATAGTCACTTGGTCCAATTAGTTGCACGGTTGATTTGTAGTTGGTGGCCGCTAGATTACGCGATGTGAACGTTTATGTTGAAAATTTGTGCTGGCCAGACACAGTTACTGATCAGCACACAACTGGAAGGGTCGCTCTCCGTCGCCTGTGCGACGAGCAATGACTCCGAGTTGACCACCCAGATATGGATCCAAGGAGCTCGAACGACCGATTTGGGCGTTCATATCGGCTGCAAGGATAATAGTGCCAATGTTTCTTGTATGACGAGTGAGCCCGGTAACTCTCGTGGAAAGTATCCTTCGCAGCGTCAGAACTACGGTCCGCTGGAACATATGCAGACAACATAAACAGCCACCGGTTGGCATGTCGGATGGGATTTAGCGTGATTGAGCTGGATAACTGGTGAGTGAAGCCTGAAAGTTGCTGAGTTTGTCCTTGGCTTTTTAGAATTCGGGACCATGCTTGAGTCCTGTGTGCGTCGTTTAGAGACACAGCATGTATCAGTTTTAAGGGAGCATGATATATGGAGAAGCATTGCCTGTTTGCAAATTTGATATCTAGTACGAACGTTGGAAGCTCCTATGTAGGAAGGATCTCGTGGACTTAGCAAAATCTTGTTTTTTGTTTATTGTTATTGGGCAGGGGAGTGTGAGGCATATTGGTCAGGCAACTGACAATCAAATGACGTAGCAACGTTTGCTTGTGAGGTGGGAAGAGGTTGGGGAGGGATATCGGTTGACAAACAACTGTGCTGGCAAACGGTACTTCCCGGTCACCAAGGCCTAGGAAGAAGGTTGCCCCGCCTTAAGGCTTCGTCTCAAACGTTGGACCCACAAGGCAGCTGAAGAATACAGAGTTTTGTTCGGGGACCTTGCTCCTAACCCCTGATTCAAAAGTCTGACCCACGATGCATTGGACAGTAGGTTTTTTCTTAGGGGGCCTTTCCCAGAGCCGATGAATCAAGAGTCTGACCTGCTCGGCTGTAGGGTCCTCGCCTAACCCGCGGGTTCATGGAATAAGGAATTACTGTCTGACTCCTGATTCGGCTTTGCACAGCAGGTGCTTTTTCAGCTGTACCAGACTCTTTGGTTTTAGAAGTATTTCGACCGTGTTGAATAATGCGCTGGCGATCACAGTCAACCGTTGGTAAACGGAGTGTGCGGGTTGTAGGACCTACCTTTTCTAACCCATCATTCCTCCGGGAGAAGGCAGCATCGATGCTTCCATGAATATGGGCGTACTAGTTGCCTGGGGGAAATGCCTTACTGCCTTCACACTCTCTTCGCAGGGGACAGTATGACTTTTCCCGCAGGCCACCTTATAATGTGACCACTTGTAGTACGGTGTCTTGATGCTCTTGGCCTCACTGTTACTGCTTGCCCTTCCTGTCCTAACTAAATATCGTGGAACGAAATTCCAGCCAATTTAGTCTGCGGGACCATTTCAAGACTCAAGCGCGATCATCACGTCAGGGTTGCAGCTTTGGGTTCGGAATGTGTTACTCTACATTCGTTACCCTCGTACCAATTTCACGGAATTATTTCTCCTGAGTGCAACTGAATCTTTAACTGTACATAATGTTATTCTACACCACTAGCAGAAGCTTTAAACCTCGATCATTCACCATGTGATACGAGTCTTTAGAGTATAATGGTTCCAATCTTTTTCTATGGCCTTCTCCATACGTTACTTCTTTGGTTTTGTTCACACTGATAATTAGCTAATCGAACCCTGTTCCCAACTTATCTTTCAGAGTAGCTTTTTAGGCTTACGAGATGAAGAGCTCTAATCTATGCCTAGACCATGTCCTGTCGCGGTGACTCTCGCTAGTTATCGTTCAGCTGTAAAACCCTTTCGGTGCCTAGATGCCGTGCCACCCGAAGCAAGCACGAGGGCTAGGATACTGCTAGGTTGGTCAAGCCTAGACAGTAGAAGTCGAGATGCAGAGGACGGATCGGAGCCACGGACCTCATGGTCAGTAAATTCGCGCTCTAACCACTGAGCTATCTCCTCCTCACTCTTGATGTTTTATTACTCTTGACACTATTGGGTGCTTAATAATCACCGAGTACTGATGCCCTATCTTTCCTTTCTTATTCAACCATCGAGTTTGTAAGTAACCACATAAAAGCCGTGAGACTCAGTGCACGCAAACGTTTTGTTTCTCATGACTCCTTTTGTGAATGTCGCATGGGAATGCTACGTGTTTTACCCCTTTGCTGCCTTATTGCATCTTCGGTTGGGTACTAGTGTAGATTGATTGTCAATGAATCCATTGTACCAATGGGCTCTATGGCTTAATGAAATGCAGTTCGTTAAAGTGTCGAGGTCTTTCTGGCCTAGTTAAAGTATGCTGTGGTTTCCATCGACATTACTGTTCATTTCCGTGAAGAACTACTTTTCACCAATCCCATAAGGTTCATCATTAGACTTCTGGACGCCAAACCTCAGTAGATTGAAGATTCAAAGCAATGTACTGTACTCGTGCTAGGATCGGCTTGGAAGTCATTTTTACCATTTCTGACTGGTTTTATCCCTTTTCTACTCATTTTTTCATGCTGACGGGTGGTTGATTCGAGGGGAATCACGTTCTGTCTGCTACCGGTGCACCCTTACCAGTATTTCCTAGGTTCCCTCACTGGAGTCATGCCCATATTCATGGACAGAGTGAACCGCATTCAAGTCTGCAGACAACTCGTCAGGACTATGCCTATATACCCTAAGTGAACTAGCGACGGGTTGAAAATATGCAACAGTTAAGAATCCCGATGCGCGAAATCTTCGAATAACGTTGGTTTTTATCAACCAACTAACGACGTTTTTTTAGGCTACCGAAGATTGCGAGCAGTGGCAAAGAACAAGAACTTGTTAGTGCTCTAGTTGTAACGTAATTAAATTGATTAACAGATGACAAGCACTAACAAATATCTGTTTTACCAGAATGATGATGAATACAATAGTTAGGTGCACTTGATAAAAATAGATACGATGCGAAAAGTGGAATAAGCCAAAAAGTGACTTATCGTTTGAGGATAACTGTTGAGAGTTCCTGAGTGAAGTTCCGGACGCGGGACGTGTCTTCTCTGCAGTATAGCTGCTACACGTGTTCCGTAGTTAACCGTGGAGACCTGTGGAGCTCGGTTGACTTCCCGTCCTGTGCGTGTGTGTGTGTGTGTTTGGGCCGAGTTGCATGCCTATTTTTTGTGTGCACAGTGTGAAGAGAGGGGTGTCCATTCGTGTTTGATAATTGCACGAACATGAGTACAACTTGACCTGATGTGGTTGAAGTTCGTAAGCCTGGCGCGTGACGCAGGTGGTAGCCGCGTAAACAAAAATGGATGGGAAATTGTAGTGTACATGTTGTCGGCTAAGGTTGCAGGTGGGAACAGAAAGTGTTACTTGTTTTGAGTGTTTGTGACGCGTGATCTAGTGAGTGATCTCTACAAACTCTAATTGAGGTGTAATAATTCTCGGTGGATTACTGTCACCGTAAAGAGTTGCCTTGTAGTCTGAGCCCTTTGAAAAGACTTTTTCTCACCTGTTCCGATTTGCATCCAACTTTTTGGACCCCAGGAAAGTGCCTGTGGGACTTTCCACATTCCATTAGTGATCTCACTTTGGCTAGCCCACTTAATTCGTCAGCAGAATGTTTGCTGTACCTCTGAAGGCAAACAAATTCTACATCAGTGGTGTCGCAAACTCCTTGATTTTTTCTCACCACTTCGAAGAAGGCGGCCGCGTGTGCGTGGTGATGTTCACGGTGCGGCGGACACATGATGGAGGTCCAGCGACGTTCGGCTCCCTCTTTGCTCATTATGTCCGTTTGCAGTAATGCCGCGGATTTGTTACCAGTCGAAGTTTGAAGAACAGAGTGAATGGATATAACGTCTATTTTCTATACCGTGTGGCCCGTGTGAACTCGGTCGCTTGACTGCTCCATGCTTACAAGGGCCGTTTTTTCCTGATCTCACCTTACCTCCAGGCGGTGGATGGGAAACGCTTTTTAGTCCCCCCTCTCTCTTGTAAGCCGTATTCTTGCCGAATTTCGGACTTGAATTTTCCCGGTGTTGTTGAGGTGACGAAGATGTGGAGGCCGATTCATGGTCTTATCTAAACTTACACCATAGCAAGGCAAATTGACAAAATACGAACCTCTTCAATCTGCATTGTCGGAGTAACGGTGTCGTGAAGAATTATATTTTTCGATCCTGTGGAGTTCATCCAAAAAATAACTTGTTTAGTAAAGCCGGTAACTTCGTTGGATTTCACATACTGTGGAGTACACTTTCCAGCGACTGGTTCATGAGTGTACTTCGGAATTTGCGAAGCACCTTGGAGTCTCCGATTCTGGAGAGGAAGCTTAAGCCTTAGCTACCAACTCTGGCTTCCCTTGATCGTGTTGCTCTTACCGATTAAATGGTTTAGCTGATTAGCTTTCTTCATAGAAAAAACTAACAATCCTGACCGTTACCAGCGGATGTTTTCCCAGCCTTCTCTGCGTCCGTCATCTTGGTTTGCATTGTCCATCGTGCTCTCTATACGGTGTCGTCCAATGACTTGTGCATCCCGCATGTCATCAAATTACAGCCTGTCCCTACATTCGGTTCAGTTTTTAAAAGAGAAAAGTTTGTTCATTTATCGGCATGATAGCTTTTATCGTATACAAGGGATCATTTCTATTATACCCACATATCTGCTTCGTTTATCATTTGTTGTTGCAGGCGCCAGATGGTGAACATCAACCGAATGCACCTGTTGAACTTTTCGTCTCAACCGAAAGGCTCATGATTCTGAACGCAAACCTCCAGGTTAGTTGAGTACGTTGACGACTTAAATGCCACTAATTCAACGTGAAGCGAGGGGGTGATTTCTCTAGCGCAGAACAACTTGAAGTTCAAGCGAAGTTACAGGTCCTTCAAGTGCTCTTATGTGTTCTGAGACCTCCCAGATATCCACTTTTCATCTAATAATTCCCTTCGAGAGGCAAATCTTAGCACGAGAGGATGATTTTTCGGCTACGTTTTTTTTTCACTTTTGGACTGTAGAATGGTCCGCGCACAGAAGAAAGCGCGGCCAGAAATCAACACGTTCAGATATTACTTATCATTGTTGTTGTTTCCTCCACTGAGTCAGACAATTCGATTGCGAACGTTCTCATTCAGAATGACGTCATCATTATTGAGGTAGCGCTTCGTCGCAGTTTGGAGGTGCATCTGTGTGTTCATACAATTTTATTATATATTACTGAAAGTATCCATTCAAAAAATTCCCAGGACTTGAACGGGCCTTCATGATTCATAGGTTCCGTGGTGTTCGGATTGCTGCTGATGTCTCCAGCAGGTTTGCTGTGATGCAGGTTCACGAAATCTGCTCTGGCCTTCCCAATCCGGATTGAAATGTCATCTTTGGCCAGATGACTGGAATTGATACAGCTGCTCAGGTAGATAAATTTGCTTACCTCAATCGGCTCATTTATGAACATGAGGTTGGGGTTCGATCCCACCGAGTCTTGCAGCAGCACCTTACACTTTGCACGTGTGAAGCGCATGCCAAACCGTGAGGCAGACTTATTTAGATTATGTAACATTACCACGGCGTCATATCCAAAAAGAGCTATGTCGTCTGCGTACTCGATATCTGTGAGCGAATGCCCTGGGTGCATTTCGATCCACAGGCACTATTGGGTGGTAGTGAGTCTTCCCTAATCGTATCAATGAGGAAAGGTGAAGGAGACCAGCCCTCCTTGACGCCACTTGATGTGGTGAACTCAGGCGAGAGCTTCCCGTAGACGTTCACACGTTGGCTTGCAGCAACTTGAGGAGGGTCAATTCTTTATGAGGGGCACCTTTGCTCCCCGTACGCTGCCATATTGCCTGATGGTCCACAGAGTCAAAGGCAACTTTCAAGTCAAGGAACAGAACCATTGTTGGTTGCTGGAAGCAGTGTCGCTATTCCAGAATCTGTCGGAGGGTGAAATTATGATCGATGTTTCCTCTTGCAGGACGGGACCCAACTTGGTTTTCACGGATCTGTCTCTCCTTGTGTTCATTCAGCCTTCGAAATATACGACCAGAAAGCACTTTCGATGCCACAGCTACTCAGCTGATGCCACGTGGTTTTCACACGGCGTCCGTGTACTTTTTTTGAAGATGGGGTTGACCGTCGATGTGCCCCATTCTTAGCAATGAAAACAACACGACCAAACAACCAAAAGAAACATCCTAACTATGTGAACTCATAGCCAGCCTGTTACAGGCAAAAGTTGTCCCAGTAGGCTACAAACCCAGGCTACAAACTCACTGCCATACCAACGAAATTTATTTGGAAACCTAAAGACAAAACCGAGAAATTTTGTGTCAGCTCAGTTGCATGAACTGCCACAAGCACTATGTAATAAATTAGTACTAATCGTTCAGCTGCTACGCCCCTTCGGTGCCTAGACGGCAGCAATCGAGCTGCCGACCTTAGATTCGAACCACGAACCTTCCGTTAAGTCAGTTCGTTCATTAACCAGTGAGTTATCTCGAGCTCACTATGTTGGACAGCCCGGAGGAAAACTGCCTGTACCGATAAAAGCATGATGCAGTTGTGGAAATACCGGATCTGTCACCCCCGATTCTCATACAAGACCAACTATAGTTGAGATTCACCTCCTCGTCAGTAAAATGTATGCAAACGTAGCGCAATTCATCGTCTACACACTGTAGCATTGCTGCACCACAACGGGACTCTGGTCTGAAGCGCATTGTTGACGCCACCGCGATTGGTAGCGAAACTGCGAATTGCCGAACTATGATTTTACCATCATTTTTCGACTTACCTTGAGAACTCTACCAACCTCAATGGCAAACGTTGAACCACAAGGGTATCCATGTCTGACTTATACTATTCATCAGAATATGTACGTAGGCCATTCACCACGAGTATGCACATGATGGTGATTTACACCCTCCTACGAAGTTTATCTCTGCGGTATAGTAAAGCATGCTTCATTGATCTCGAGGTAGGTTATTGGCTAAGACGCGAACTTTCTGACCAGAAAGTTCGTGGTTCGAACCCAACCCCGGCATCTGGACTGCTGCTGTCTAGACTTAGGCAACCTGCCAGTATTTTAGCACTCGTGGCATAGCAACTGTGCACCGAGAGGGTGCTACAGCTAAACAATTATTTTTATTGCTTGTTTCCTTGGTTTTCCAATTCGTGTTACCGTACGCTTTCTAATCAAGCCGCTTCACTACATTTTGCCAAGTAAGGTCATATCCCAGCCAAATATGTACGGTGTAAGTCAAAGTCTCATCCAACAATTCAGGTATACTACGCCATCCTTCGTGGAAGTGGTAGAATGGCTGCGGGAACCAGGTGACGGCCGTGCGTTTGTCGAAAGATACCTTACACTGAGTATTCCTACTAATCGATCGCCTACTGAATTAATGTTGCTTTTCGAGCTCTGTCTAATGTGTACTTTTTACACACACCGTGGCGGACATTTCTACTGGAAACCTAGAAAAACAAGTGAACAATTCTCGCACCCGCTGCGAATTGAATGGCATTATGTCATGTCATATCTGACTACTGTCCCCGCCCCAGTGCCTTAGTGCCGGAAAAAGACCTGCCGACAAGGAACACAACAGCTTTATTGCAAACAAGCGAGTGGGAAAGTACAACGGCCTCGCGCTATCTTTTTAAGGGCACTGTGTGATCGGCGTTTAGTGGAGTTTGAGGGTCTCAGTAGGTTTCGGGTATTCTGGGATAATCTTCAGGAATCTGACCTTCCTGACATGTCACGCCATTTTCTAAGTCATGATCGTTCAGCTTTAACAACCTTTCGGTGCCTAACTGCCATGCCACCAGAAGGAAGTACGAGGAATGAGATAGTGCCAGGTTGCCCAAGCCTAGACGGGAACAGTCGATGCCGGAGTTTGGTTTGAACCACGGACCTTCTAGTCAGTAATTTGGGTCCTTAACCACTGAGCTCTAAGTCATTCGACATTTCCATTCATTCATTCATCCATTCATTCATTCGTTCATCATTTCCATTCACCTACTAGTTTTCTTCAACTCCCTAAGTAATGTCGCAATTTTCACATGTGAAATCTAGAGTTTTTGGTGTCTTAGCTCGTCTTGTTAAAGCTAATCAATCAGTTTCGGATGTGTCTATACATCGAAGGTCAACTCAGTCCGAACGGTATTGGAATTAGTTTACATGTCGTCCGCTAAACATGAAACGAACTGTTGGGCAGTCACTGATGAACAAAGAAAAGAAAATATATCCTCATAAACTCTTGAAGCCTATTGAAATTGTGGATTGTCGCCTCAAAATGTGTTTCAAAATAAAGGGCTTCGGTGATTGCCCTTCACGCTCAAGTAGAATCACGCTGTCTTGTTTAGCCGGGTTGAACCATTTCGAGCAGGGCGTTCGATATGCGCGGAATCTCTGTCGATTTTATCTATGAAAAAGCATTGGTGCATCATAATCTGAACTGCACAGTCCTAAGTGAATTCCGCTATACGAATGAATCAGCGAACCCCTACAGACTATCTTCATTTCGCTTAGTGGTTGAGACCGACGGACGTTTGAGTTCTGTACCTTGCAATCAGAGCTCGCTCACGTCACATTGTAGCACCAGTGCTTGACCATCCTCTCACATCCCTAGAGGTACATATCACGAAACTGATGTGCTCACGTGATGTTGAGTATCAATATATCTAGTATTAGATCACACCTATCTTTTTTTCAATGGAATCCGTTCACACCTGCATTCCTTTTATGCACACTCCATTCGACTGTATCACTCGTATCAGACTAAGCAGGTGATTTTACTGGGGACTTTCGGTTGTCATCTAGCCTTCTATGGGGGGGATTGGGAACTTGGTATTAATTTCACGTGGGCGGAAGCCAGTGCAATCGTTAGGGTTCCAGCTGCTCTAGATAGGAACAATCTGACAACATTTCATCCCTAGTAGTTCCAAGGGTTTGCGCGGCAATGGTGATCTGAAAGGCCCCCATATCTGAACAAGCCACTTTGTCTTCATTTTCATAGGAAATTCTCATCGACCATGAGCTCCGTATGGTCTCCTACATAGCAGATATTGGGGATATCTTCGTCCTCATGGCGCGCCGTCCTTCAGCGCACCAGTCAGATTCATGCAGTATGCCTCCGGACGGGACCGTGCCTGAAACGGAGACAAACACATCCAGATCGGATTCAGGTGGGAGTAGCACCCTCTCGGATGCGTCCACTGAGCCTTCTGACTATCGTATACGTGGACTTTCGAAAACCGTATTCGAGGAAGCACGAAAGCCTGACACGAAGCTGGTTTGTCATGTTCTCGAAAGCTCAGACGTATGTTGTTCCCTTTTTTATTGGACAATGGACCACTGCTGTGGTCAGTTTGAGCTGGCCCTTCAGTAAACCTTATCCACCAATTTTGTTGACATGATAAAACCCGCATGCCACTCACGCCCATGTGAATCTATCATACTTTTGAGCGTTTTTTGTAAGTTGCTTTCCTTGCATATGATCTTGGAAATCCCCTTTGTTTGGTATTAAATCTCTTATCCCAATGGGTAAACCCATTTCTCTCCCCCCCTCTTTTATTCCCAGGCCCGTTTAATTGCCCAATCTGTGGGACATGCGTTTCAACTGGCTTATCTTGATTTTCTACGTGAAAGTGGAGTTGAAGATCTCACTTCCGTGAAACACCTCAACTATCAAGACGTATTGAATCAACAGGAGATTTTCTGTGATGAACTGACCATGTTTACGGACAAACAGCGACACAAACAGGTGGGTAATTGATTAGCTTAATGTAAGTGAGACTGGACGTTCGACATTTTATGGGAGCGACCTATTTTCGTCAAGGTTTTTTGGAAGGGTTTAATGTACTTGGTACTTCTGGTCTATTCCACTATTTTCCATGTCCCTTTGTCATACTTTCTCTGCAGATCACCATTCCAAAACAACGGGGTGAACCGTTGGGTGTGGTAATTGTGGCTTCGGGTTGGGGGAGCTTACTACCAACGGCATTGTTGGCCAACATGAATCCACTCGGACCAGCCGCCCGATGTGGTCAGCTGAATATCGGCAACCACATCATATCTGTCAACGATCACAGTCTAGTTGGACTTCCTTTGAACTCCTGCCAGCAGATAATAAAGGTAAACTTACTCATAAAGCGGTGTGGGGAGGTCTATTTTTCACTTTCCTCTCCATTATTTTACTGATTGTTGATATGGTCATGGATATGATATGATAACGGATAATCTTTTAGTCCATACATTCTGACTGTCTCTTTCAGCTAGTCTGCTAATCATTAGATTTCTTTATAGGAGCGCTAAAATATACAGAACTCCCACAAAACATTGCCCACAGAAAAAGGAGATACCTGGATATTCGAACATCAGATTTACTTGGAAACTTGGTTTCTGTGTAGAAGCACTATCCTTTTATCCAGCTTAGAAGTCAGGTCTTCTTAAGCGAAATCATGATTTTCCCCTAATCCTAAGTTGTGTTGATCGATGACTTGGACCAACCACTATTGGCTGTGGTGCTGTAAAAGGCTTTAGGTCTCCTGAAGATGTAAATTGCCTTAGAGCCAATTAATTGCAAGCTCGAGCAGTGCTGATGAACGGTAAAAGCGATAAAATGATTCGAAGACGATGGTGACTAGCCACTGTGGTAAAGAATTTCACCGACAGTAAGACAATAACACCGAATTTTCATGGTCTTCGTGAAAATCCGATAATTTTCTAGACATGCTTATTGCTTTGCAGAAAATATGAAGTCGTTTCATTACACGAGATTGAAGGATTCGAAGACTTGCCAAGTCTCCGATTGAGTTCTGCTAGTCCCTGTATTCCGTGTACCCGTAATGTATCACTCTCCACTAGTATGCGGTAACCTGAATTTTTTAGTAATATTCTAGAGGTTTACAACAGGTGCATTCTTCATTCACTCTGTGTTTCCGTTTGCTCCTCTGTATGTTTATACCTCATCTCGCGTCATCGCTCTTGTTAATTTGGCTAACTGGGTTCAATTAGTCCACGATTCTCCTAATTGTGTAGGCGTGTCGCAGCCAAACGTCGGTCAGGCTAACGGTGGTCGACTGTCCACCGGTTGTGGAAGTTCTTATCCGTCGTCCGAATCTTCAATACCAACTGGGCTTCAGTGTTCAAGATGGTGTGATCTGCAGTTTGTTACGAGGCGGGATAGCAGAACGGGGTGGGATCCGAGTAGATCATCGAATCATAGAAATTAATGGAGAAAGTGTGGTCGCTGTTCCACACGAGAAAATTGTGCATTTGTTGGCGACATCCGTTGGTGAAGTAAGTCCTTAGAGCTTTGGATACGTCGCACTCCGCAACCGAATTGTAGAGGCCCCCACCGAATTCCCTGCCATTTTTCTTACTGCGCTTGGTTTTACGCCTAGGTAATCTCTCTATGTTGCATTTTCTTGCTTTCGTAAGGTAGGTTCCTTTGTTTTTCTTGCAGTTGACAAACGAGTAATTCGCTCCTATAATCATCTGGTTAGTCATTTTGAAGCGGCTGTCATTAGTTGTCCGGACAACATTCAGTGAGTCGGCAGCTTTGAGCCTCCGTATACGCTCGACACCCTGAAAAAGTATCTGAGTTTTTCAGCTAGTGTTATGAGCTTCGAGGACAATCAGGAACTGGAACGATCGCATTATGACATCTGAACACAGTATTTTCAGTTGGCACACGGCTAATGCCACTGGAACCGGAGAGCGATGTGTCGGGGATTGACTGCGGCCTTAGTGTTAGATTTGATGTTTTCGAAACGCCAATTGGGTTTAGTGTGCCAGCTTTGGACAATTTTCAGTGAGCGTTCTCTGAGGAAGAGATTGTTAAATCCTGCCACTTTGATGCATGATATCCACATCCGTCACTCGAGGTCATGTCGTTGTTCTATGTTCGTTGGTCCTGAGACGCTCTTCTCCAGTTCATTCGTTCGCTACTGTGAATGATGGTAGTGTAATTGGTATAACACTAGTTGCGCTTACTTAATGTGAAGGAATTTTATCCAACTGCAGCTGTCTGCCTTTTAGGAATTAAGTGAACATGTTGAATGTGAGAGATTTAAACGCCGCTGGTGTGTCGCAGGAATCTTGACAACGAACAATTCGGTGGACTTTCAATGACAGTCATCTCACCCAACTCGATGATCAACAAACAAGCGGAAATCCTGTCAATGTGGTTTGGTTTCAACAAGAATATTGTTTTGGAGGGAGCATTTTCTGTCAATGTTCTTACAAGAACTCCTCGAAGAATTGTTCAAAACGTTAGTTAAGCGCTGGAGTACAAAGATGCAGAATAGCATTATCTTCATGCAGCTACATATTGAACGTCGTGCATCCCAGAATTGGGCTTAGCTTTCCTGTACAATGAACATTTTCGTTGTTGAGAACAAATGCTGTTCACATGAGCCGTATGCCTGGAAATATTAATGAGACTAACTTATTTGCCAAAATCCACCTAGCCCGTTCACCTTTGAAATGCACATTAGAATGCATTGCACGTCCCTTCAAGGATTTGGAAATATTCGGGCTAGTTGACTTTATTTGGCCACTGCTTTGGAGATCTGTTACCTTGTAATACCGGACAACGTTTTTTAAAGTTACGATGGGCCTTGAAGCACACCAAAGCACTCAACCAATCCAAAAGTGACAACCTGGCGCCTTCTCATCAACGTGTCCACCCTGTGCTCGTGGATTAGTAGTAACGCACTCACCTCGAATGTCGGACATTCGGCGCTCAAATCCTGGCATGGTCAAGGAAGTACATTCCTGTCGGGTTTATAAAAGAGCAGAATTGCAGTCTAATGTTTCCTCTCTTTGGTTCGATATCACAGGGCTTATTGTGCTAGCATATAAGGAGGACTGTCCAAATGAAAGCGGTATGGATTTAAGCTCTACAAATCTCGCAACTAACTACAATTAATTATCGCTCAGGGTCGTTTCTGTGGCCTAAGACGAAACCGACACCTCTGCTTCACCGCATCGAATTTTAGCACCTTGCATTTTTGGAAGGCAAACTTTGTGGTCTTCCGTTACCTTGCTACCAAGTTTTTATGTGATTGGAAATTCTCTTTCAAACAAGATCAACCGAGATATGGCTATCACAGCGCAAGAACGCACTACGCAACAGATTACTTGAATATCCCGTGATTGGACCAGATGAGTCGATACTATAATGACACTGTGAGTTATACGGTGCGTGGTAGTTTGCGACCACGGTCAATCTGTCGGTAGCACGTCCGCATCTTATTTCAACGAGCGCAATGTCCAACGCGCAGATGAGATATATTCGACCCTTAAAGACCCTTTAAGATTCCAAAGATAGTTGACTGAAAACGCTCTTTACTGGTTTGTTTTCCATATGAGGCTGCGAATGCACACCGGTTGATCAGCACCCAGACTTTCGAGTTAACCTAATGGACATCGTTACGCTGTGTGCATTGACTGTTCCAAAGACTGCGGTTTATACTATTCTCCCTCATAGCCTTCTTCTTCACGTAGATTTTTATAAGGCAAAACCGTTATGGCCAAAACCTGTTTTTGCTCGCGAACAGTGTCATGTTTCTTCACAGGACGCTAGTTATATGACAGGTGAAATCTCCGGTTATCTTTCGCTCAACCAGTTTTACGTAATACAAAGCAGGAATAGGCTTTCTCAGTCCACATGCCCGGTTTGCTAGGATCTTGGGTAACCACTTCGACGATCCGGATTCGAACATAGTATACATGCCTTTGAATCTCTTGTGGCCTTCTGTCCTGCTTTGCACGTGGCATTTCAGAAATGAAGACTTGGAAAGGGAAAGGGAGTTTTTAATTTTTTTGCGCATGGGGTATTGTGGGATAATAAATAGATGCGGTACTGCATGGTAACTGCAAGATTTTGTCATGATCCAAAAGTACTGTTTTCTACCGCAGTGGGATAAATAATCGGAAAATCGTCAAACGTTTTTGTCAAGCGAGCTAGCTGGAGCTTGCTCAGAGCATATCATACTCGAAGCCTACCTATTTTCCCTTCTCTCACACACTGTCTATGATCTTCAATGTTAAATTGGTTTCATCTGGACAGACCTTGCAGTTTCTAAAGTATTCCAACTAACGTAGCTTTTTACTCTTTCTTGCTTTAAACCAGCACTCCGATGCCTTGCGCAAAGATTTTTTGCAAAGACCATCGACAGCCTCAGTCGATGGGTGAATATAGAGGCAATTTTGTGAACAAATTACTTCTGTTCCACTTATTTTACCATTGTTTTTTGCAGTATTGAATTTGTGTCCACCCTGTTACAGATTCACCTCCGCACCATGCCTACTTCGGTGTTTCGACTCTTGACGGGACAAGATGTGCCCAGCTATATTTAAAAGATCTCTCCTGATCGTTGTGGTTTCTGCTTGCCCATCTCTCGAAAGATCCATATGTGGATCTCATCAACGCACCACTGGCGCCGCTGGCAATTGTACATATGTTTGCTGTACACTTCATCTCAAAGGCTTCCGTTTGCATGATTCATGAACATATCCATCATTAAGCAGTATGTCTCTGTTTATCTGTACTTTACCTCGAACGCTCCCACCGCTTTATTGGATTCATTTTCTTGGTCGTTTCCCATTTCTCATCATTGCCATTTATTAATCAGCCAGCTTTCTTACTTTCATTTGTTATCACGTCTCGTCTGGAGTATTTTTATGTGAGAATTGGATCTGAGTTTCGTTTCTTTACTGTGCAAGTGTCTTCTATTACTCACGTTTTTCCAGTCGGCGCGAAATTTCTCAATGCCCTGAACCTAACTGACTTGCGCTGGAGAACAGGTCATAAATGCAGATGGCAGTCTCTCTAGCTCACAATGGTTACAGAAACACCACATCGGTGCTTTTATGCGAATTTCTATTGATTACGGCCCGGAAAGACCGCTGGTAACTGTCTCCCTAGGATGCTGCGGTCTTTGTGAACTATTACCTTTGACCATTTCTGTAGGCGCTAATCTTTTAAGGATGGCAGGCACGATAAGTTTGGCCAACGTACGCGGTTATCCGTCGTTTACGAGGCGTCCGTTATAATTTACAGCCTTTATTCAATAAGCCTAGAAGAAGGGAACAGTTTGTGCACCAAAACCTCCGGAGGTCATAAAACGTTTCACTGGATATTATACTACCGGTGGTGGGGGGCTGGTGTCCGTTTCCGCATTGGCTGGTCAGATCGATCGATGCCAGTGATCCGACATTCAGTCATATCTGTCCACTTCGAATGTCCGCACAGCGCAGTATTCAAATCATGCTCCATATGTGACATGGTTCGTAGGCTTATTCAGACACTCCATTTCAGTCGTTTCACTTTGACCTATATTTATGCATTTCAGTGACCGTAACAGAAGTAACTGCTCATTTCTGTTTGATCTCCGTGTAATATGTTGTCCGTCAGCATCGACCGTTTGATCATGGTTACCGCTGGATGCATGTTGCCTGAATCTACGGCCAAAAACCCTATTTAAATTCGTTTCAGCCTTCAGCGAGCTAAACATTATTGAGGCTTACTACTGAAGAGGACTCTGCTGGTTCAGGCTGTATATGAGGCGAGTCGCCTAGAATAACCGAACATCGCGTCGATTAGACTAATAAATGGCCAACCGGCTGCCAACCAAAAAGCATGCCCTGAGTGGTCAGAATACGGGTACGTCGGAATCGAGCATTTTTGTTCGGCTCCTCACATCAGATCACGAAGACTCTAGCGGGACCTTTTAATCGTTCTAGAGGTATATCCGTCCCAAGCTACTGTGCCTTTTGGCATACCATCGTGGACGGAACAGCAGGCCATGGACCAGATCAGGAGCTGCGAAACCACAAAACCGTTGGTTTGGTTATTGAATTGGGTGACGTGGTCACAGACTTTCCATCGTCACTAGGCCTGGTAACGACATCATTGCTTGCTTATACTTAGGGGGGATTTTTCTTGTATCCAACTGAATTATCCACAGCTCGATTTTGTCGCACGAAACAGATCTTGGCTGAACCCACTATTGGTCCTGGGATGATCCATTGCTCAACAGTTACCGATCCGCTGCGTCTATACTATTCTATGACGGAGGCAACTCACACCGTGCCCGCCGGAGTTGGAGAATATGTGAATTGTTCTGAATTTACATTGATCACTATAAGTTCATTGAACGATTGGTTCGCATCTCTTCGGGGCTTCGGTCGAAACCTCACTGACGCCCTTGATCAACCAGCTCCAGCCTAGATAGTACGGTGGAGAATAGGAAGGGCGAGCAATCAGATTTTCACGTCTTTAGTCGGGAAAATAGGAAGAAACGATATCGATTTTGTTCTGTTTTTAGAAACACAGTTCAGTCATGTGAATGCTTTACCGTATCTAAAGCGATTGCCTGGTTTAGCATGTGTGATTAATTGTATGATGTCTAACGGTTTTTCTTAACAACCCTCACGGGTGATCTGGTGGGCACGGAACGCCCGAAGCTGAGAAAGGTTCAAATTGGAGAGCAAGGTGCCGCTTTTCAAAACTGAACGAATACCGCCTTTAAAAAGTGGGTGCGACTTCTTACCTCGGGTTTGTGCACATGCGTGCAACTAGCCGAAACAGGAGAAACACTATGCTTCATAATTTTCACTCAGTAGACCGATGAATTACCAGCTGTAGTGATAGTAGTAATGTTGGAGTGAACGGATTGCTTGCTTGCAGTACCGCAGGGCTAGGACACAAACTGGAATGAGGGACTCTGGTCGCTTTTCGCCCACACCAAGTGGTCGTCATAAATGCTTACCCCGGCAGTAAAACACTACGTAGAACGCATGGTGATGGACGACGTCGGATTACAATATCGGGATGTTGTTGCTTGGAGTAGAACCTCGTTATGTTCAAACGTTCAGAGTGGCTGATCCAGGCAATGGCATGTGTGTTAAATGCAAGACGTGAGCGAGGGTACACAGAATATGCTGGACAGGGGTGTCTCGGTACGTTTGGTAGGAACTAATTGTCAAACCACATGCGTTTTTGCATTAAACGTTATTTTAAAAGGCATTTCAGTAAATAATTGTGCCAGGGTTGCAAAACTAGGATACATGGGTCTCCCAAAGTAACGTATTTACGGCTATGGGACAACTTAATCTGTGAATATACCTTTGGAACTAGCTTGCAAGAGCTTCGTCCCCATTCGAAGAGACGGTCTTTTGTTGAACTAAACAACTTGAGTGCAAACGTGACATCTAGGTGTCACCATCAGTGCATCGTTAAGAATCCGTGCTTCAGTGGTTGGCACAAACCATCCAACCAGGCGTATGTTGACTCAAACAACCAGTCGTATTAGAGACAAGATACTCTTAAACCATATAGATACAAGCAGGAGGAGAAAAATAGCCACCCAACCGCACAGATGAAATGTCCTCGACTGGTGACAAAACCTTGCAAGTCATTCCCACAGTTCATGAACAGATCAACAACCGAGGTTTATGTATAGTACCTGATCAAGGGACTGGTGCAACCTGGAAGATTTTGCGCACTTGTATTGGAAGGCCCAACGATGCCCTAGGACACATCGTCCCCATATCGGGGCAAACTAAGAAAAGAATTGAAGGCATAGATCGCCAGACTTCCATGACTCTCCAATAACTGACTTGTGGATCCGTCCCCCATTTGATGACACTGAATTTTCCCCCAAAAAAGTCGTTACTGGAAAAGAGCACTGTTGAATCCAGTAACTTTTTTCGCGGAACTCTTTATTGGGACCAATCTTGAGGTATGCAAAAAGTTATTCCTCTCGGGGGGGGGGGGGGGGGGGGGGGGTACCGGCTTCCTTAGGAAGTAACCATTAACCTGAATTACCTCATCTTTAACTCCTCAAGCACTTATTGTTCCATCACTGGTTAAATACGGTGGTATACCACGTGGTCATTCAGGTACTTCACGGCAAGCGCACAAAGAAACGCAGCATCTATACTGAGTTCAGGCTTTCTAAGTGTATTTCGGAAGAAGAGTTGTTTTCATCTCCTTCACAGTATAATGAGAGACCAGTCTATGTTACGATTTATCTTCATTTATCGGTCGAGTAGTACACTTGAGTGACGTTTATCTAAGAATCTATTTAGTGTATTCACGGTGACCTATCCTTTAATAAGCAGGCTTTTGGGAGTTTAAAATAAAAAGTAGCTGAAAATAGTCTACTGGCTGGAGTAGGTAACATCATCCGCTTCAACGTCATACCCTTTTTCGTCTGCAGTCAGGCTCACAAGTCGCCCATCATAGCTAATTGCAGAATTCCCTGTATGGGTAAATTCCACGTGAGACAGATTTAGGTAAAAGATCAAGTAAGACGGGCCTGGACGCATCGGTCTGTAACGAAAAAACTGACGGATGTCCGCTTGGTCTGAGCCGTCATATTGTCAGTCAGTCCCTTCTGGTACTGTCTCCACTCTCCAAGTTTCACTGTTCCAGTGCACCATCTCACAGTCCCCACGTCTGTAACCTTATGCAAATAAGCCATGTGGCGTTAAGATTGCATGCATTGGTCTTATAGTAACACGATCACGCCGGAATTTGTAATGCCAATGCCAGGGATAGGTGCGTAGGCAGTCAGAATCACAGAAACAAATAAGGAAATACGGTCAAATGCTATGAAAAGGTTAAAGTCAAAACACAATGTAGTGGAATAAGGTGTTATAATCCAACGTTTTGGTTGCCGTGAGATATCTTTCAAGGATTTCTACAATAGAATGAATACGAGCCAAGTGCAGAATTACTTGGGTCCACTATCATGTCTTCTGATTGATCTGTTCCTGTGATCAGTTGGCAGTCGGATATGACCAGCATATGGATGTGTGTTAGTTCTATGAGCATTTAAGCGCGATTGTGTGTAGTTTGGCTTGAATGTGCCTGCGTTTGTTATTGCGTTAGCTGAGATCCATCATTGTTGAGATGTCTGCTTTGCCTCTGGCCATTACGCCTAATAAGGGAGTAAGTCCAAACCAGATAGAATGGATTCTGACCCCATCACTACGTTTGAAACGTCGGATTATAACATCTTATTCCACTAGGCTATTTGAACTTCCCATAGTAACACGATCGGAGTCGGGTTTGGGCCGGATGCTCCACTATTGAGGCCGGACCCAAAGCCTGGAAACAGGAAATTGCACTAGGCGAGACATCCGGTAGTCGTACTATGCTCATTTGTTATTTTCACTGGGTAGGAACCCAGTCTGAAAATAGGATTTACGTACAGAGATGAATCATAGATGGTTGCTAGTCTTGTAGAATTTACACTCAAGCCTGTTAGAAGTGATGATTCGGGCGCGTTCAGACTGCGCTGGTGGAGTGTTCGTGGTGGTAACACAAAAAGCCTCAGATTCCCCGGGTTGGACTCCCGGATATACACTGCTGATCGACTCTAATAAGAGCGAAACTCGAGTCCAGTCCCTTTGGTGTGGACTCACCAGAATAATTTTGCCAGGGCACGAGGAGGACTGTTCAAATTAGATTGATGTGAATACAAGTAAGAAATTCAGAATACGCAAGTAATAGCCGTGTGCGAATGCAATACGAATACTTTTAATTGGTATCGGTAATTCGTGTGTTTTAGGATGGAGGTGAAATGAGGAGTTTTACAGCTATTGTCCTTGACTGCCATCGTAATGGGAATCTGAATTTATTCCAATGTAGATATTTCAGCAACCCGGAAACGTTCTTTCCAAAAGGAGAATATTGTGGGTCTGAAAGTACCGGCACCAAATTCCACACGAATGAAGTCGACAACTTTCAGCGTCATGTGGAAAATTTAGTTTGGTTGGTCTGGTTGAATTCAGCCTCAATTGGTGGATGTGAGTGGGTCCCCTTGACCAATCAGATGATGTGCTTGTAATGTTAGCTTTCAGTAAGACCCGTTTTGTTCGTTTTTTTTTTGTAATTCCGATTATTCAATTCCTGAAGAAGATTATTCGTGGTGGCCGAAACTTAGAGCAGTAAAATGTGTGCCCCTCTCGAACATATGCTTCCTTTTGCGAAAGGTGGGATGTTTTTCTTCTCAACGCTTTCAGCTTTCTGGCCATTATAAGACAACATTTCCGAATATGTCTTACGCATCGTATTTGTTTACGTAAATTCCTAATCCAGTGGTAAGCGTCATTTACTTTGATCATGGGTAATTTTGTTTTTTTCTCTGTTTACACCTTGGTTTTAATGGAAATCAGACAATTTGATATTCCTAATTATAAGGTTGGTGAAAACTCTTGAACAGCCCACCAGTAATTTCACCCGTTCACCGAACTCTCCTCACTAGTCTCGTAGTTGATCACCACATTCGATATGTGTGCCTATACATTTACATACATACATTTACATACCAATTTCGAGCCGAACACTAGTATGAAAGACTGATTCAGTTTGGCCTCACGATTTTCAACCTGATGTTAAAATTAACACAGTTCGGTGTGGCGCTCATTTGTGAAATAAGATTGATAGAAACTGGGGTAATACGCCTACTTGATGAGACTGAAAGTTTGAAGCCAGCAATGGGTTGTCTAAAAGTTCCGGTCAACCTTGTGAATATTGCCGTCTGAAGGGAAATGGTTTCATATCTTGAATGTGGTTCCAACTTAAACATGTTGGGGGCTTTCGTACAGTATACATGGTTGAAGAATACTATAAATGAGTTGTTGTTTTGATTCGCCTGTTAACACTAGATTACTTTGCAGGTGGGTGTTGACCACTAATTTAAACAGGTTTAAAAATTCCACATGCAGCCTAATCTCGGAGACTGGAAGATAACGGACACATGCGTCTTATGGAAAGCTTTCCCCAACAATGAGAAATCTATAGACACTGAGCACCGGTTTTCTGAAACTTGAGAGAAAATATGTTTATAATCCATAGAATGAGGAGTGGAACTTGCACATAACACGGCAATATGGCGCGCCGTTCTAGAATTGTAGCAAAGGAATAAAAAGTGCTTCGTGAGGTTTACTCATTTACACATTAAGTCGGTGTTAACAGCTGAATCGCAGTTGTATGGCCCGTTCCCGGCAACTTATGTTACAAAGTCACTCGCGTACACGTTAGTGTTCAAGTACAAAATAAATTTGATGGGAACTGGGTGGCTACGCTTACCTGATGGACTGTTAGGGAGCTGTCGGAGAGCTTTCAGCAACCTTATGCGTAGCGCCGGTGGCGTAGACAATCAATCCATGCAAAGCGTACTAACTTGGATTGTCCAAGTGTGTCCAAGAGTGTCCAAGTTCAAAACCCAATAATCTCGTTTATCCAACAAAACATACCTAGCGTCTGCAATTCACTCAAGTGAGTAAATGGCACTCAAGAGGAATATTCGACCGAGGTTCTTTGAAGCGGAACAACAAGACCATAAACCCGATCCAAATTTATGACAGTTTTCCCGTGGCGCATCCGTCGTGAGTGTTAGTCATCCATGCTAGTCAATAACGAATATCGATTTACACTAGGCTTTAATCAAGTCTTTTATTTGACATACACTGATTGGTCTTTTACTCCGTCCGCCTTCACATCGATAAGCCTCGTAAACTATACACTTGGCCTGACGAAGCTTTTGTATCAAAATCGAAACTTTGCTAGCAATAAAGCTATTGATTTTTTCCCAAATCTTTCTGAAAAGTGCCCATGCTCTCCATTATGCCAACGTACGTCGATGTCATTTATACTGATGAAGATGGCGCACCGTTTTTGGATGCGATGGTCTGCTTTTTACTTATGCTTTGTTCTCTCCGTCCTTGAAGTGTTCAGAGATATGCAAATTTCCTAATAGGTCAGCTCACATGCCTTGTCCAACCCCTCTGGAAAATTATGAGTCGTAAGTTAGGGTTGTACGCTGTCAGACAAATTTCGGTGGCTGTGTCGTATGTGTATAATAAAACAGGTGTTTAGCTGACAGCCCGGTCAAAAGTATGTTCATGTGTTTACTGTTACTTTCAAAAGAGAAATCTCCCCTTTTTTCAAACCAATAATAAACTTTTTCTGATTTATCCCGCGCACGCAGAAATCGCTTTACGCTACAAATAGAGGTGTTCGTTACTAGCAATAAAAAAGTGAACCTGAAAGCGCTTGACCTATTTTTTTAGTCCTCTTCCTAAACTCGATAATTTCACTTTGAAAAGCAATAAAGCTACTAAGAGAGGATGGAGTGGCCTTGCTGTTGTTTCAGTCAGTTTAAAGGGCTCCCGAACCACTCTGATATTGGCACTTCGGACTAAATACCTAAAGCTTATATAACAAGCTCACTAGAACCTTTTGACGACTCACGGAAGCTGCTAATGGTGAGAGAGAGAGAGTCTACCACTGAAAACTGCAGCCGGCTGAGACATAAAGTTGAAATATGAATTTTCGAAATCGGTTTGTGGTTGTTACCTCGACATCTACAGCTGGATGACCTGTGCGTAGAGTGAGAAAATGAGCTGGAAGACAACTTGTTAAATAAACTTTTCATCTATTGTTCTGTGCCAACCAGTGATCAACATTGCTTTGCTCGACTAAGGGTTCGATACCCTCTACTGTCTTGTTCAATAAGAGAGTTCTTATTCGGTCTTCCTTTGAAACTCTCCCATTTTGTGTGATATCTTAGACCTGAAAGTGGAACGCACTCCCTTGAATTTCAAAATGAATCTCGTTCCTAATCTTAGTTCCCCTAACTTCGGATTTGGAATTGGTGATCTGATGTACCTTAATGAATTTCTGCCAGAAATAACCAACCTTCGGCGATTTCATAGACCACAATTTCGTATCACGCACAATACCCATTGTTTGACGACTTTGATTTGGGCGACACTCATCACGAACTAAGTGAATACGTGGTACATGCATTAACATGCAAACCAGTATTCCCTTTGGACACGGTAGAAAACTAACATAGGCCAAAAAGACCAGTTTATTTTGATGTCGAAAAAACGTGTGCTTCACATTACAGTTCTATCAGTATTCCAACCTGTGAGCATGTCTTCATATACACCTATTTCTTGTGGTTTTGTCAGCCCCATTGGATCTGGTAGTTGTTGCGTGATTCAGGGTCGCAGTTACAGACTTTCAAGATTCCTTTTTTTTCAAACTCTGCAAATTCCCGCGTGGAACCCTCGGAATAACACATCAATGCTGATATGATCCTGGACTGCGCGGCCAACTACGTGCTACTGTACCCTCAACCTATCAGCCAAATCAGAACCACCGAACCAAGACCGGCCTGGACGGAACGAGTGACAGAGGTTGACAAAATGTGCATCACGTGAGCAAAACAGCACGACGATGCATATTATACAAGGTCATCTGTTGATGTGGGACAGCCGGCAGATGTGAACAAAGATGAATTACCATACACAAACTGTTTACAAAGGGAGTGCGCAGACGGGAGTACACAGGCGAAAGTGCAAATCAAGTGATTTCGCCCCCTTTTGGAAGAAACCTAAGGATCGCTGGTTTCCCGGGTGCTGTGTCCTTGTCTCCATACCCTTCAGCTCAAAACAGTACCGTGCGTGCACCGGTTTTGGCGTCGAGTTAAGAAAGTACTCCAAGGTTGCGTTCGATCTGCATCACTCGAACCAGCTCCTCTTAGGTAGGTCCACTGGACCGATCACCAAAACTTGAAGCTGGGGTCCCAATGGATAGTCTGGATTCTTATCCGGGTCGATTTGTGGCTCCCTTCCAGCCTCGGTAACTTGCTGCTGTCAGCGAAAAGCAACTACAAGGTGATACAGTGATAATGAAAAGCTGGTACGGTCAACCTTCATTTACATGAGATTATCTATCCGATGTAGAGTTCTAATTCCTATTTTCAAGATGCTCCATTGCTGAGTGACAGTTCTGGCCTTTTTGGATTTCTCGCACCGTTGTTATACCATGGCTCCTAGTTGGTTTGTTTTTCGATTTGATATTTCGACAGACTTAATAAACTTTCGGCTGTGCAGGTTTATGTAGCCGATATTTTGTCATCAAACACATAATGCTGCACTTCGGGATAAAATTCATTGTGGTGACTCCTATCAGGAATTTTTCGCGTCGCTCAGCTAAATCCCTGGGATGCTGAACACTTTATAAATCGACTGTGTTTTAACACTGAAACAACGGTCAAATTCGTCACCAAATACGTCTGACTGCGATCATATCTGATCGGAACACCTATCAGGGAAAAAACCGAAAGCTTCGAATGAGGATTATTTGGTGTCAAGCATTATGTAATAGAGCATTCAGATCCCTTGCGTATGTCAAAAGGGACCCGTTTCTAGATGGCTGTTCTTGGCAGACTTTGTCAAAAATAAAGCACATTGGAAATACCATGTCGAAATTTTGAGAGGTTTCAGTCCATTTCCACGGGATGGTCTGGAAAAAGCTTATTCTTTGTATAATTCGTATAGGAATGTTTGGAGCTTCCAGCGATACTTAATTTAGCGGCACACAATTGCAAAGCTAGTAAGCGGCTAGGTTTTTATAGCCTTTACGTTTGCCGAACATAGGCTAACCTGTGACTTCTATTATTGATGATTTACACCATATTTATCGATGAACCTGTTCCCGCCATCCCACTCCGTGTGTTTCAAAACTATGAGGATGCTAAGCCAAAGTGGGATATACGTAGCACCCCACCGCAACTACAGCAGGGTGTACTGAAAGTCGGTATCTATTTGATACGAAAGATACTTTGGAAGACTACTCGGTATTTATATCCAATTTGGTCTTCGCCGGTATAAAGCTATTCAATGAATATCACAAGCTACAAACTCCACCAAAAGGCAGCTCAGCGCTAACAAGACCGTATATTCATAGGATACATATTTGTTGTGGTTTCCATCATTTTTTTGGTAAGCCAGACCTCTCAATAACCGGCATTACTTGACCTGAGACCGCATAACGGTCGCGTAATCTCATGCCACGGATGGCGCGAAGCGTGCTAAGTATCTTGTTCAAGCCTAATGCCACAAGGGTGAGTAACATCACTTTTGCCACCACCACTATTTGCATGCGTCGCGTGACTTTTAGACGAAAGGCAGACCATTGATACTCAAGTCCGCTTGTGCACACTCAACGTGTAAAAGCACTGGGGCTTTGAAAATGGCGAACCTTTGCCACTAGGTAGGTTGAGCATGAATGCCGCAGATTGACTGCTCTTTCGTCTATTGTTTTTCGCCTATGTTTTGAGTGTGATGTTGGCGCAGAGACCTAGCTATTGGGTGGATGCAGGCAAGCATGTTTTGATTCTTAGTATCACCGGATTTTCTCCATTTTCTTTTATTCAGCAATCATCACTAGTAAGCCTCCTTACAATTCAGTGATAAATGGTGAGTAGCGTGGCAAACGTTTTCGGAAAATTCAGGCATCAACCACTCATGTTCACAAGTGCTAGCCGATATCCTGAGATGGACAACTAGAAAATAAATATTTTAACTAGGAATTGAAGATGTATAAACCTGATACAGTTGCACGGTATTTATGAGTTAAACGCTACAGTACTCCGCAGTCAATCCTAGAAATACGCACCTGCACTTTCAGGCCACAAGGATAAGGATGAAGGTTTGTACAAATGGTGCAAACGTTTCGAAAAGAAAAATTCATGAATATTTTGACCCCGATTACAATGCAGTCTGCCGTCAAAAATGACCGGTTTGCACAGCTCACACCGTATATCCTCGTTTGATTACAGGAGTGAGGAAATTCGTATTGATTGGTCTAGGACTATGTATTAAATTAGATGTTACATTCTTGCATTAACTGCAAGGACTCAAAATTTCCTATCCGTTACCTAGTGGACAAAAGTCGAATATTACATAGCTAGTAAAGGAAACGAGGTCTACATTTAGAGGCCAAAAAGCAGGTTGCAAATGTCCCACCTCTCTAGATCGGTCATGACTGCGTATCTGACTTACTAACGGAAAAATCTGGTTCAGAAACCTTGCACATTGAGGCTTCACTACTGAAACATTCAGGAAGATTCGGTTGAGAGCCCACGTAAGTGAAGTGTATTGAGATGCGCAGCTAGTCGCCGCTCATCTATGGTGTTTGTATGTTGTTTGTCATTACCCTGATTTATATCAGTGTATTGGTTATTAACTAGGTGCATTGCATTGTAGTAGTATGTAGTTGCGTCAGGTAATTCATTTATATGTAAACTGGAACAATCTGCCTTGGCGTCCCATGTCATACCATTGACATGCCCGTTAAGAATCTGTATCTTAGTGAATACATGTCAGACAGCGGAGGCAGCAACGAGGAACGATTTATTACCAGCAAGGGGAAAGTAACTGACCCACAAAATCTAGCGATTTTCTCTGAATTCGTCAAGAATACGTTGGCCCTAAACATGCATTGATAAGAGATGCTATTCAACAAACGACCGAAGATCTATCTATCTATCTATCTATCTATCTATCTATCTATCTATCTATCTATCTATCTATCTATCTATCTATCTATCTATCTATCTATCTATCTATCTATCTATCTATCTATCTATCTATCTATCTATCTATCTATCTATCTATCTATCTATCTATCTATCTATCTATCTATCTATCTATCTATCTATCTATCTATCTATCTATCTATCTATCTATCTATCTATCTATCTATCTATCTATCTATCTATCTATCTATCTATCTATCTATCTATCTATCTATCTATCTATCTATCTATCTATCTATCTATCTATCTATCTATCTATCTATCTATCTATCTATCTATCTATCTATCTATCTATCTATCTATCTATCTATCTATCTATCTATCTATCTATCTATCTATCTATCTATCTATCTATCTATCTATCTATCTATCTATCTATCTATCTATCTATCTATCTATCTATCTATCTATCTATCTATCTATCTATCTATCTATCTATCTATCTATCTATCTATCTATCTATCTATCTATCTATCTATCTATCTATCTATCTATCTATCTATCTATCTATCTATCTATCTATCTATCTATCTATCTATCTATCTATCTATCTATCTATCTATCTATCTATCTATCTATCTATCTATCTATCTATCTATCTATCTATCTATCTATCTATCTATCTATCTATCTATCTATCTATCTATCTATCTATCTATCTATCTATCTATCTATCTATCTATCTATCTATCTATCTATCTATCTATCTATCTATCTATCTATCTATCTATCTATCTATCTATCTATCTATCTATCTATCTATCTATCTATCTATCTATCTATCTATCTATCTATCTATCTATCTATCTATCTATCTATCTATCTATCTATCTATCTATCTATCTATCTATCTATCTATCTATCTATCTATCTATCTATCTATCTATCTATCTATCTATCTATCTATCTATCTATCTATCTATCTATCTATCTATCTATCTATCTATCTATCTATCTATCTATCTATCTATCTATCTATCTATCTATCTATCTATCTACCTATCTATCTATTTATCTATCTATCTATCTATCTATCTATCTATCTATCTATCTATCTATCTATCTATCTATCTATCTATCTATCTTTCTTTCTTTCTTTCTTTCTTTCTTTCTTTCTTTCCATCACGTGTTGATATATATATGGTACTTTTTTTATTTTTATATTTGCGTGCTCTCATACAAAATCGAACGTGTCTTCCGAGTGATCGGCAGCTTCCGTGCTGCCGCGTATTCGGCCGGAACTTTGTGTCAGGCGGTCATCTATCGCATGGACACTCGAAAATGCGCGATCTTCCCTCCAGGTACTAGCGCTGCAGAGGTCATTAGTAAAACGGTCTAGGTGACCACATGTCCAGGTTTGAGCATCATTTGGATGGCCACACACCTGATAAATCTACCCAGATTGGTCACTGAATATCAGGCAGTATAACTCTCGGTAAGGTTTTCATCACATGCGCTTCTACGTCTTCAGTCTACGCGTGGAGTTTTGGCATAGTCAGACAACATCTTCGTTGACAAGGCAGGGGACAACAAGCGAATTCCACGACAGTTTCTGCAACTATCCGCAACTTGCCGGAAAAAAACCGAAACAGAGGAAACTTACTTCGTTGTAGAAGGTTGTTGTTGATCGCTAAGTAGAGAGAAAGCCGAAAATAACCAACTTCACGTCCAACAGCGGACGTGATTCATCCGTGGTATTCATCCGTTTAGCTACTGAAATACTGTAAGTAGTTCGTATTTCACATCTGATTTGTCGCTGCCGATGTCATTCCGAAGCTGAAAAAAACGGGGAGGTGCCTTTTTCGACCCTCTGGGTGACTTTGAGAAGTGTTTCACCGAATTTTCATCGAAATGAGATTGAACCTGTTTGATTTTGGGAATGGTCCAAATTTTCCAAGGGAATACAAATATCCTGCTGCATCGCAAATTGCAGTGGTTGCACAGGCCTTGCGACTGAATATTTGTGGTCCCCAACAAAAAGAGAAGGTGTTGATGCTGCGGAACATAGACAGCTCGGGTGCGCCACTTCGAATATTTGCCGGGCTTGAAGATTGTATCCCGAACATTTCGTCACCAATCGAGGTGACATCGTCGGGTTTGGGGTGAGTGCGCAAATTCCTCCTCTTCTGTCTGAGCTTATTTGATTTCTAAACTGTGTATAATGACTCTAAAGCGACTAGTTGGTCCCAAATTGGCTTTTGTGCAATTTGTTTGTCAGCCTGGAATCTGAGTTACTTTTTAAACTTTCCGTGTCTGGTTGGTCCCCTGGATGTCTTCAGTTCTACAGTTCTGTTCCTCAGCAGTGATAGGTCCGTTTCCTTTTTGCTTCATCGTCCGGCTTCCTTCGGTTTGACTGGTTTCTTCGATAGCTTTCGATATTTAGACGTTTCCCCGCTTCTATTCAGTCAGTCTGTCTGGTTTTCCACTTGGTTCGGGCTCGTGTAGCTGCGTACTTCCTTTGCTCATAGAGGTTGTTGGGCTGTATCGATATCGAAGTGTTTATTGCTCAACCTCTGTGCAGAGCACCAAGACTTAGCAAACTCCAGCTACGATTTTCTTCATGTGTGAGCAAGTATTCTGACGTTGTTCTAACTGAACAAATGTCACGCTGTCTTTCTGAGATGAAACAAAGAACATTGGCTCGTGTCTGCTGCTGCCGTGCTTGTAAACTTTTAATATGTTGACCAGTTTTCCTCCAACCTGGTCAGCATGGTGTTTGTCACCGTTGCTACAACAAAGTTTGCGGATCACACTTGTCTTCTTCACCGTATCAAATCAATCCTTTGGTTCCGAAAGCGTTCTCCTCAACGTGATCGAGGCTTAAAAGCGGCTGGTTCTATGATGTAATTTTTTCGCAGTCACTTCAATGGTTTTTAATACGCGGTAGCGTAGTCCTCTTCTTTCCCGTTTGTGTCGACAAAGTGACCTGGCGTTTGTTTCATAAGAATCCCCGTACGAAATTCCTCGGGTAGCAAACAAAAGCATCCATCGAGCCAACCAGATAAATTGAAGTGAATCCGCGAAAAAGCTCATATTTCTGGCTGACTAATCAACATTTACGAAAGCCACCTCGGGACCAACCGATCACCTTACAGTTAGTGATACCATTTACAAACCATAGAAGTGCACGCAGAAGAGGATATTACTACCAACCCCAACACTGCCAAGTCAGCATGCTTCCGCACCCGGAGGCCAAACCTGTGCAGGACTTTCTGCACCGTTGTTGAGCTCTTATTCCGAGAGGAATAAACATACTCAGGAGGCATCAGGGCTCTTTACTTCGTCTTTCAATAATGTAAGGTGCAGTAATTGCATTTCCCAGTCTCTGTATAATTAAACCGATTGATCTCCACCTTTTAATCTTCTGTTACTCTAACGGCCGGAAATCTTATTGTAATCTTAGCCCCCGTGTAAATTTCCGAGCCAGTTATTCAACGATAAAGTGTTTTAGGTCCACTACGTTAGCGTGTACAAAGGTGAGACATGAAATTTTTTTTAGCTAATCCTCACTGTGTCTGACATTTGTTTGCATCGCACATGAGGGCCCGCTAAGCACAAACGTTTACAGAAAATACGTTTAAATGTCTCAGTAGCTGGCTGTTTCTTTTGCACAAAGAATAAATACGTTCACAGTGCGTTCGGTAGAGCTTCAGTGGGTAAGATCCATAAGTAACCAGACAACGAGTTCTAGGTATTCCCGAGTTACCTGCCACAGGGTCTATACGGGGCTGTGCACCGGAGCGCTGTTACTCGCCGCCTGTTTCACAAAGACGCGTCACCAATGCATGGGCCGCGGAGGGCCATTCAAAATTTCAGTGCCCGAAGACCCCTCCTTTATTCGAAAGGATTCCTCATTTCCATTCAAGAGAAGACCCCATCCCAGGTCATTTGGGAACTAATCGGTGTGCGCCGCTTGCACTTATATAACCTGTCAAAGACTCCCTTTTGGAACATTTTACCAGATTTACCTCGGAGGATTCTAAAAACAAACCCACCTTTACCGTTGTGTTGGACGGACCGAAATAATTTTCTGCCCACTTTCAAAAGATTCGCACACATTTTTGAAATTTCTCGTCCATGTTGCATTTGACAGGGGAGCAGACGGACCTGCCTCCGTCCTGAGCATAAGGCCGGTTTGCTTCAGCAGCTCCAGGAAACCCACAATCAAGCAAAAACCTTGGATGTCCCAATAAAAGTTAATTCACCACAAGCTTACAACGGATCGTGCACTCATCACTGGCCTGTACTGTGCGGTATCATTAACGATGTTGCCACTTAATCTTCTCTTTCATTGGGAATTCATTCACGATAGTATTCTTCGTAAAAGAAGCAATCCAAATGGTGCATACCATTTTATGCCCGACAAAGTGGTTGAGATGGAGGACGTCATATTGAAACGAGTCACCAGAGTTACTACCCACCCTTTATGTATCGTGCGCGACAGTTCTGCTGGAGCCCTTCTTAAACAAGTAAAGGGGTACATATTCTGGTTGTCACTAGTGAACGCAGAAGGGCGCACACTTCGTCATACGAGCAATGTTTTCATCCTTAGTAGCTCCTCCATAAAATGACAAACTTCTGGACAGGAAAGCAAGCGGGAAGCCACATCAAACTCTGTCCAGTGTGGAAACTCATTTTCCCTCTGGTCATGGGTTTTCCGCACGACTACTTTGATAGGTGCAAATTTTCTTCAGGTTACCTCAAACTATGCCATCTGGGGATAAAGCCAGACTCCCGTCAGAATCTTGAAATGAAGCTGTTGAAGATCCGTGTATGGCTCTACCGCAAACGCCGTGGTGTTGTGGGCTTGCAGCCGTTTCAGGTTTTGCGCCCGGACTCGCCGTGGTACGAGATGTTAAACATCCCCGCTTTGACGATGGCCCCAAATTCCTTCCTGAGCCCATTGTCACCTGGCGCTGCTCTATTTCATCATAGAACTATGCTGACTTTTAGCTGACGGTTCTGCGGCGGCAACCTCAAAATTGGCTGCTAGTTTTGGACCACACTATCTAGTTTACAGCATACACCCTCTTTCGCATTTGTCCCATTTTCAGGCTGCATGTTTTGCTTATATTGCTTCCGCTGCATCCACCAAGTTCGCAATATTTGTTCACTTGCTGTAGGTCCAGCAAATCCTTCAGCATTCGAGCTAAGGTGATTCCAGCTACGGGAGCTCCACTTGTCCTGGGCGATAACCAAGTTATATGTGGAGCGCACTTTGAAATGCCCGTCTGGCATATGAATTCTCTCAGCAGCTCCATACACACCACACATCCAGGCGTGTGTATTCCGGAATTGCCTACTGTTGCAACGTTGTATATCGTTAAAATTGCCTCCCATCTTGAATGACTACCTTCCCGGTTATCAATTCAAATGAACCGCCTCTTTTATTCTTGGTATAAGTGAACACTATTTCAGTTTGGCAAAGACCTCAGTATCTTCCGTTTTCCTTGCTACATAAATCGTTTTTACCGCCTCTGTTATACTATTCTTGTACCGAAACTCTGGTCAGACAGATTTGTTTTAATGCATCAATTTGCGACCCAGTTTTGATAACGCGTTGGCTGTTCATCCATATCGGCTTTGCTTGCTTTTTGGAGTACTTCACCGTTTGTCGGAAACCGTTGAGGTTTGTAATTTTGTATCCATGTAACTACTTTTATTTTTGTAGAACAGCAAACTTGCGTAACCATTCGTTCGGAGTTTTGCCGGTTCGGTTGCTAACTCTGGTGCTCGTTGCTCAAACATTCGAAGCGGCCATTACACCTACTTCCCTGCCTTTAATGATGTTTGCTTGTAATTTTGTGTGCTTTACTTTCCAGAAGGAGCCCTCCAGTTACCAAAGGAAATACAGCTTCACGAGACCTTGCCGATCTCATTTTCAGCGTAATAATAATTTTTTTACCTCAGTTATTGTCCTTCACCACAGGATGAAATGGACAGGTTTAAGAAATTCTTCCGAGATGGACCCCGGTATGCAAGTTTGGTAGGTGTTTTCCTTGGTCCTGATCACTGATTTCGCAAAGGTGGGAAACGGTTAGTGGTGAGTGCCACAGATATTCAAGAGAATGTACAGAACATACGCTCACGCTGGCTTCGAGGCACACCGTACTTCTTAATTGGTGAGGAAGAAACAAAAACGAGGCCTTGGTTCAAGCAGACCAGCAAACGTTTTTGCTTTCAAGTATTTAATTGTTCTTTGATAATCTTCAAATTTGAACGAGGGGTCGAATGGGTCTACAAGGCAAACACAGTTTCTTTTTTCGTTAGAGGTGCGCCAACAGATAGGATTTTGGCAACAGATTTCAGACAGCCAAAGACAATCGTTCACTGCTGGCAGGATAACAAACTATAGAAGGCTAGAAAACGGTTGCAGATGGCCGCCAAGAAAGGCCGATCAAAGTGTGCTTCGTAAATATTTTAACTCTTTTGTGTGAATTTTTAAACCTTAAAATACTTGCTTCCATCCAAGCGAGTAATGTGCTATCAAAAGCCGTACGGTTAGGTGTGTCAGTACGCCATGGGAGCATACATGTTGGGCAATTCCAGAATCCTATCAGTTTATGCGTTTAAGTGCTTCCAGCTGGCCAAGTTCGCGGTAAGTGAAGAATTGGTCAAGAACTCTGCGGTATCTTCGCACTGATTCCGCAGTCGGGTGTGGACTGTCTGCAGAACTTCTCCAGTGATTTGGCACCTGGGTGCGAACCGAGATTAGGTGTTTGTTTCATTTCGGCACCCATTGTTCTTCTGGTTTCGAAAATGTACGTAATAGGCGAGAACATTTCCACACGTATAGGCGAATATGCTGTAGAACTGTCTGCAACCGTGATAACCAAGCGGCGATGACGCCTCGAATGAAGGCGAAACGCTTTCAATCTGGCTACCTAGCTCGTCAAACGCAGCAGCAATCAAGCAAACGCACCAAAGAGGGTGCCAAAGCATCGAATTCAATTGATAAATATGCTAACGATTGTTATTTTTATAATAAACGAAAAAATATCTGACAGTCCCGCGCAGAAGGAAGGAGTTTCCCTGTCAAGGCCTGAAATCGGAGTCTTTTTATATCTACCCCTTTTACACAAAAAACCCTGTTATTTTAAAATGTCATGATAACATCACAATAAAGTCCGCCATCCTGCACTAAAATTTGCCGATTTTCACGCTAGACAAATATAGAAAGGATTTGCAGAAGCTGCGATGTTTCTCCCTCAAGGGTTTAGTTGTTGGAGCACTGTGCACTGTCCTCAGTAGCACAGGTAAAACTCCAGATATCAGTTGCTTGCAGCGTCGATATCTTTCAAAAGAAAACTCAAAGTAGGGATGCCAAAATGTTTTGACCTCGAAGGCACGGCTTAATTGAAGGTGAGTTCACTCGTAACGTTTATACTTCTCTGGACTGGTGGGACGACTACAAGTGGGAAATTGCCTGACTCAAAAGCGTTTGCGATCTAGTCAAAGTTAGTTGGGGAACTAGTAGAATAATTAGTTGTGTAAATATCATATGGCTACCTAAAATCTGGTATGGCATGTGAAGCCAGGCAATGCCCCTGTGAAATAAGTGCATCTGAGTTGAACACGGAACTTCACCTCAGCACTGTATAGAATCGCCGTCTTTAGGGTAACTCAAAATCGCTGTCCGCCCACCACCCAAAATCTCTCGTGAGGCCACCATTGTGTGACGTTGTGTCAGTTTGACGGTTATGGAAAGGCTGATTTGAATAAAAATTTTATTATGCATTCGGAACACGGTGAGCACAAATTTGTGCCAAATTTGGTGACAATCAACTGGACACTGTGCTTCCAGCCTCAAGCACTCTGCAGTGCCACATATCCGATGTTCACTGCAGAAGTTGCCTTTCTTTGAACGCTGCCTTTAAATGCACTAGGGTTGTGATGATCAGCCGGGAGGGGCTTGTGAGCCCTGGGCCGTTGAAGATTCTTTGGAAACTCGAACGGTCGCCAAACACCCGAAAAGACCAATGTCTATGGCACATCGGAGGCATGACTTTCAGAAAAATTTTCCAGTCAGGATTTGCTAAGGTGCAGTAGAACCCATGATTGCTTCCTCGAAAACACTGAAAAGCTGTTCGATGAGTTGAATATCTCGCGCTATATTGTTTCTTTTCTAGTCAGTAGCACGTTGGGTACTGAACAATTCCCTCGACCGCATGCCATTCATTTACATAGTATTCAACAGCATTCGTAAAATGTACAATCTTTCTTACTTTGGTCTGGCTTCCGTAACGGTCCCGCGATAAAAGCTGTCTGCTGATAGGGGACTTCATCTACAACAGGGCCTCACAATAAACAAATCAATTCATATGCCTGAAGGCGATACAGCTTAATATCGTAACTGGAAATGGTTCTCCATGCTTTCATCTGAGCTTGCATTTTATCCGTAAAGGGCTCTTATTAAGTGATATTTTCACGTAACCCTTGTTCACTAGAGTCTTTAGTACATGGGTGTCCATGATCCACTCCACATCTTAATGCAAACTCGCACAGTCCATAACTGCAGCGTGCAGAACTGGTTGACTTTGAATACCGAAGCTTCACGTAAAATCCGTCGATATTCAAAAATCGCTTGAAAGTGCCTAAATACTGTGCACCGTTAAAACATAAGCATGTGAGTAAATAATTCCGGACTGCAATATTTCACACCATCCCTCAGGCTATCGGACACTTTCTTACGTCGCCCAAACAGCTTTCTCGTTCAGCAAAATTCTTTTATGTATTCGGGTGATATTAATATTTTACGCATTTGTCAGTTTCCTCGGTCGTCAAATGACGATCCAGCGGATGCTCACTAAACACCTACCGATATATGCGTGATTATGCGGCACACTGTATGTCGTAATTGTGAGGTATATCCAGGCAGGAGTCAGGGTTAATATAGTTTGATATTACCGGATTCTTGAACTTCGAAAATGACTGATAGTTTACTTGTATCACTCGTCTTCATTAATTTACCAGTAAATAAGTTGCGACCGGGTGAGTGTACAAGAAACAAACTCAAACTTTTGAGAATCATGTGAGGCATCTTGGACTTGATGTTGGAAGAGAAAACGAATTCTCATCGATGTCAGGTAGAGGACAGCTAGTCTCTGTTTGTTATCCCCCGATGGGTATCGCATTTGCTAGGTCGGTCCGTGTATTCCCGTTCCATTTATTGCTATGTATCAGAAGGCAGGGTGGCTCGATACAGCTTCTCATGGAAACAAAGGAAGACTGTAGTAGCGGTAGGGTGGTCACAGACGTGTTTATAGGATAGCACAGGAATTTTCTTAATGAGGTAAAAACCTCCGAGCTTTAAATCCTCTAATCATGCTTGGCGCATATTCTCACCAACGGGGTTTTGCGTCCATTTTGCCCGCAGCTGGCCCGTGAGTTCTATTAAGTCAACGTTAGTTTAGGTTACCTATGAAGACTCGCCCCCGGGAACCTCAGCCTGAGGACGCAGCCCATCAAACCTTTGCTTTGATCTGAGTTGTGATGACTCAGATAGTTGCTGTCGACTGTCGGTCGATTTCCGGTGTAGTGATGATGCTTATCTGAGATCTCGTATAGATGGCTCTCGCTGCGATCTAAATTCCATTTGAATGAGGTCGTCTGCCAGAAACTGCATTCAACGTGAAGTCCGTTGTGAGCAGCATTCACGATATCTCTGGATCAGCAGTTGGCTTGCGTGTATCTACCGCGGTGCGCATTCTAGCGACTACCCTCCTTGACACTCTGGATAGCAGTGGAGCGCTCCGCTCGAACAGGTGGCTGTGGAATGAGCAGTGAATCCTTTGGATACGGCGTTGTATGGTAGGGGCGCCAAAACAGACAGAAGTTTGAGAGCTACCGTTATCGAGTTTCACGAGCTGAATAGCCTGTGTGTGCGTATTCCCCGAGTAGTCTCCGGGCTAGCTTCGGTGAAAGTGGTCTCAAAATTATCAGGAAGTTTTCAGAGCCGACCTATTACTGCCATTCGTGTCCGTTCGGGTACAAAGGTCAGGACTCCACTGAAAGTTACGGAGCATTTCAGCTTCCTGGTTATTTTGAGACTTCTGCCAAGAACCTTACGAACAGCGCATTTTGTGTGGAATTCCAATCACTTTCCAGATTCATTTGATAATCAAGGTGAACGCAGAGCCTGTGTTAGCGGGGAGGTCTATCGGCGTAAAATAAACTGCACACTGTGATGGATTTTAGTGAGCCTAAGTACAGCGGTCACAACCAGCGAGTGTTTTGCATCAGACAAGTGTTTTCGAGAGTTCCTGAAGTTGTTTTTACAAAATATATCCCTGTGGATTATTCAATTTCACCTACTACATTGGAAGCACCGTTGGGGACAGTAGAGTGAAAATCGCCCATCGCCACTGAAGCGGCACTGTGGGGGCAGCTATCTTGAAGTATGTTTGGCAATTGGTTATCTTGTTGGAGTTACCTTCCATAAAATTCCAGGCTGAGAAAGCCGCGGTAGTTCAATCGGTGCAACATTCACCTTGATATTGGTAATACGCCGGTCTTCTGTCGTAAGTTCTAGATTGTCAACTCCGGATTCAGTTCAGAATGACGCAGCAGTCCGGTCCAACTATCCGCATCGAGCGGCGATATAATGTCAGGCAGGAAGATGAGGTGGGCAAAGTAACCCTTGCCCATGATGCTAAGCGTAACCTACTCAAATTCTGTGTACACCAGACCGATATGAGTGGTGAGAAATTCAACGTCCCTCTTGGAACTATTGAGAAATAGCATGTATTGAAGAAACGACGTTTCCGACCAAATATTTTGTCCGCAAATCCAAGGCAACGGAGGGTGCGTGAAATTTGTGGTACAATAATGTTTAGGAACAAGCGGGCAGTTTAACTGACCAACTTTCTCGGAAGCTAGAAAGTGCGTGCGTTCAAGGCTAAGCGACCCAAGAGCAAAGATTAAGAATGGCCTAGCTCACGTTCAGTAGAAATTATGGAAACATGAGTGACAAAACCATGCAAAAAATCACCCATTATAATTGTCGAAGTAGGTTACAATAAACGTCGTGGTACCTAGGGTAAGAGGCGTGCCATTTAATAGTCTATACGCGTATTAGATGACAAAGCAAAGCTAAGACTACAAACATGTGGATCCCCCGAGATGATCCTCACTGATCTCTTCCAGTTCGCTCACCCTCATTAATTGGGCCATCAGTGTTACGTTCACTGACTTAGTAACAGTAGGGGATGACTACTTTTGGTTTTTGATAACTGAAAGTAATATAACCCACCCACTCAACGGTTTTACACTAAGCAACCTGGGTGGAAATAGCATCTTTCAATTACGTACGTTAGGCAATCACATTTTTGTGCTGTGGATGACTTTCAGAACACCCAACAGTGTATTACAGTAAATCACACTTAAAAACAGTTACTTCTGGCGCAAACTGTTGCTAAAAATGTGTTATATGATTGCCTTCGCAACGAGGGGTAAAACAATGCAAAGCTGGAAAGTGAAAATAACCGGCTCAACCCCAGTCATTTATTAAACGAGAGAGGCAGACGGAAATGGGGACGAGCAATGGACCCAGGTCGGGTTCGCAATCCACGCATGCCACAGCGTCGGCTAGGTTCGTTCAGCTTTCCGCTATGATCGATAACACGGTCGTCCTGGCAGCTTTTGGATGTTATAGTGGAGCAGTCTACTGTTTCAGAACAAACCCGAATAGGCCATCAAAATATGCAGATTAGCCTGGCAAGATTTATCCGGTAATAGTGAATGCAGCTTCCGCGCTGTTAACTCGGAATAGCGATTGTCGAGGTCCCTGAACAGACTTCGGTGTTCTATCGGTCAAACAGATGTAAATATAAAAATTATCAACAGGAGTGAAACCTCGCATATTGTGCATCCAAAAGAGGCACGCAGTTTCTAGAAAGTTCAGTGAATTATTTCAGCGGCGGAACTATCTGCAACTTACGTTAATTGTAAGTGATTCATCGTTTACCACAGCTCGCGATATCTGGGTAGTCGATTCGTGCACAAGCAAAACTCATGCAAATGATTGGCTCGACCGAGTCACGTGATCCACACCCGAACATGCGAGTGCTTAGCCGACGGCTTAGCCGATTAACAGACGTTTCCATCAATGGCTGCTCGTGGCTCGATGGCCTAATAGGACAAGCTTGGGCGCAGCGACCGGCGTGTTCGCGGTTCAAATCTGGGGGCGTCGTCTGACTTATTCTCGGCTTTCTTTGTTAGCACGTTTCTTCACAGGACACTATTGCCCTTTCTGACAGTCATATACAGCATAAAAATGTGAACAAGTAAGGCGAAAGTAACTTAAAGTTCCGTGCGCGAAAAGTCTTGAACATGTAGTTCAATTTGAATCGAGATTTCCCAAAATGCAAATGTCGACTTCCTGCCAAAATTTTATTGGAAGAAGCGGCGTGGGTAGTCAGAAACGGGTTATGTGAAGAGAGACAGATCAATGGAGGCCATTTTAGGGTACGCGGTACGTTTTGTGACGTACAGCTTATGTATTCGTTTTAAAAACGTCAAAATGTACATATTTCACACGGAGAAGCGAAGATCTCATAGAAAAAATTCTTCAGATTGTTTCAGACCATTTTCTCGCTTGCATTTTCTCGACCATATTTCCCTAGTTTATGTGCTCTAACCATTTAACTCGTTCTCTTCTTGGTTTGTGCGCGGATGCAGTTTGAATGCGCGCGCTTCCCGGCTTATGCACAACTCATGAACCAAAATACTGGTGTGTGCATTAATCGCATGCCCGATATCCCACTACATTAGGCAACGTATTCAAAGTCGATGGAAAAAGATGGTCTTGAAGACTCGCTCACTTAAAGAAACCACCCATGTATACAATTTTTTGAATAATTCGTTATACATAGACATTCTACACCATTAAGTGGTAACCCTGAAAACGTCGTAGCTTCCGAGAAGTCAATTCCATTGCGCGAATACTGAGAGGTCGGCCTGCAAGGTAGATATGGGTAATTTTTATGGAAGTAAAAAACTGACACAGCCGTATTTATTGGGTGATAATAAAATGCCTCATAAGGTCATATGAGGATCATCGGAATTAAACAAAACGCCCAGATCCACAAACGCTCTATCCTGATTGGCTCACAGTCTCAGCATTCAGGGTCTACTTTCGTTCAGTCCCCAGCTGGCCCTCTGAAGCGACTCGTCCCCCGAGATAACCGCACTGCGAGTAACTGTAATATGAGGCGATCTTGAGGCAAATTCGAGCTGTTTACTACGATGAGATTGTGAAGAAAGTGAGGGGTTTCCTCCATACGACTAGTCTGTTCATTTTAATGCTGGAAGGAAGTGTTGGAGAAGGTTGGCCCCAAAGATCGCACACTCAAATGCCAAACCGTCAACCGTGCCTGTCGGAGAATTATCCAATACATTCTAAATGCATTTAAAACCTACCAAGATTCCGATGCTGCTGGAAAAGTCTGGTATACGTATTATCATAACGAGTGAATCCGTGAGTGAGATATCTATGGTTTACTCGCTGCACTTTCGGGCTAGGCTGGTACCTTGTAACTGTGCATATCAACAGCTCTGGTGTACAAGTGCAACTGGCCTCGTGACAGCAGTGTCTGCCAGTGTTACTAACCATTAGTGAGTTGAGTCCCGAGATCACCATGCAGGTAGGCAGTAGTCGTCAACCCGATTGATTTTACTGGTTAGAGTGCTCATGCTTCGTTGCCAGGTCATAGACTGTCCACCTCTCTATCACTTCTATGCAACTGGGGAAAAAGATCTGTGAGGGGTAGATGGTCCGCTGGCGCGTTGGGTACATGCCCTAACCCGAGTAACCTATGGCGTGTGAGTCATGCAGCGTGAGAGAGTTCATTTATTCTAAAACCATCTGATGTACCTCAACATTGCTAATCCAATTTTCACCGCCCAACATCGATGGTCAAGCAGTGGCAACTTTTGTTCGTCCTGTGCACGTAAAAGCCACGTTTCTGATTCACAAAGCAATGTAGATCACGTTGCCGCAGTTTATACTCTGCCCTTGGCAGGCAAAAGGACATACCTGCGCCATAAATATCGGAAGTTGGCAGAAGTTGCACTGGCGTTTCAGGTTCGTAAAGTAATCTAGTCTCCAGCTCCTCCACTGAAATTTATGGAACTGCCCACGTAAACAACTTTATCTAACACGTCGGTTGGCTGGTATACCAGTCTTGTAACAGCACTGTACACAGGTGTGAAGTGCATGCTAAGTCGTGTGGCAGAATTACTTGGTTTATTTAAAATGACCTGTGTATTTGGAGTATCTCAAGCAGGTACAACAAATCGTTCGCGTAGTCGGTGTTTGTGTCCGAGAGGTTTCAGAAGTCTGGAGACTCAAGCAGCCCGTCAACAATAAATTTGAAGAGGGACGGTGAGAGAGGACACCGCCTAGTCTTGCATCACTGGAAATAGTGGAATTAATCCACAGTTTGCTTTATACTCGCACGCGCCCACAGGGGATGTCGTACAATACCCTCATAGGTGATAAAATGTAAAGGAGTACCAAGCGTTTCCATTACTTCCGACGGTCGACAGTCAAAATCAGCCTTCAAATAAAGAAAGACCATCATCGTTGCTCACTTGAAAGGGTGATGTTGTTTGAGAACCCGCCTCAAGTTAAAGAAATGATCGACCATCTCCGGCAAGGTTGAAACCCAGCTTGGTCTTCGCGGATTTGTTTCTCTCGATAATCGGTCAGCTTATGCAAACTAAGGCCAAAGAGCACCTTGGATGCCAAGTCTACTCAGCTGGTGGCACGCTGGTTGTCGTATGACGTCTTTTCGCCTGTCATAAAGATCGGCATTATGAAAGTCGGAATCATTCAGATGTAGCACCCTTGCGGTGCGTAACTGCCACGCCACCAGAAGGAAGCACGAGGGCTGAGGTACTGCCAAGTTGCCCAAGCCTAGAAAGGGGAAGTTTAGAGGCAGAGGTCGGGTTCGAACAACGGACCCTCCGGTCAGTAAATTCGCGCTCTAGCCACAGCCATATCGCCTGTCTTCTTCTTGGCCAATTGGTCGAATCACCTAGAACAGCGCGCGGCAGCCTGCAGCGTAGGCCTCCACAATCTCCTTGGCCTTCGCAGCCCACCAACATTCCCTTCATTCTCCAGGCTTTTAATTGTCCGGCATTTCAGGAATCTTTGTGCGCCATCATGTTCGCTAGTTGCTGGAATGACCTTTCTGCTAGCAATAAGACCTGCTGACCTCGACGATATCCAGCGTTCATTTGTTCGAGTCAGATGGCTTGGGCAAACAGTCCTAAAAGCCGAGGACAGAGTTTCTTTAACGTGCCTCCATTCAACCTCCAGCCGACCTTAAGCCCGAGATAGCCCAGTGATCAAGGCGCGAAATTACTGACTACAACCACAGCATATCGACTGCAACCCGGCAGTGTCTCAGCCTTCGTGCTTCTTTCGGGTCGCCTGACAGTTATGTACCGAAAGGGTGCTGTGGCTGGATTATAGATTAGTATAATCTTCGTCAGCTACATGACGAGCTTCCCAGCTAGGTCAGCTCGTTATTGCTGAGCTACTGAAATTAGTCGGAGTTGCTGAGTGTAGCTACTCTGCCTTGACACGCGTAATGTTGACAGAAAAGAGCAGCGATAGCTGATTCCGCGAGTTGAAATGAACGGAGTCAAGTTGCTTACCCCAGAAGTAATGGCAATGTCTAATGGAGAGTAACTGATAGCTACGTGATCCATGGCTGACTAACGGTTGGTAGCCTCCGAATAATTTGGTTTAAGCGCTTCTGCTGAAGGTCCGTACTGACCAGAAACAGGCGACGTTGAGCACAAAACTGAAGTAGTTGCACTCCGTTATTCGTACACTGAGCGTCGACTCCGCATCTACCACCTAACTGCGTCTTTTTGGCTGAGTTATCCAACTTGGACGTCCATATCACGCACCAGGATGGTTATATACGTTCTTGTTGACCGAAGCAGTAGCGAAATATCTCGATTAAACCCACCTGTATCACTTTCAGAACTGCAACCTGCCGGGGCGTATGCATCTACATGCATCGATCTTAATTGAACCAAACAAAATTACAGCAAAAAGACGACTGTGTACTGGGATCCAGTCCAGTAAGACCATATCAGCCCTCGGGCTGTGCGCATCTTTACACCAAAGATACCACGTGACCACAGAATATACTAAGAATGGAACAAAGAATCTGAGCCCGTCCCTCTTGCAGCAGTATTGTCTTGTATGCGCGTGAGACAACATAAATCGACAGTGAGGGGAAAAGTTTCAGGTACGTGTTACCTAATTTGACAGAGAGTACGGACGTCGGAAGCTGCACCATGGATAAGATATTTGGAGTTTAGTAAAGGGTTGTTTTGGGCGATAGTTCAGACACCGGAATGTTTAAAGTTCTGGCAAATGAAGTGACAGCAGTGCACCACTTGGCAAGCAGGGGAGGGTGGTGGATGTGCATCGATGAGTGATGCGCTGCATATCACCACAGTCCATAGTAGTTCTTAGATAGAATCTTCTAGTACGGTTTTCTCTCCGGCCTGGAGATCAACGCCTCAAGAATCAAGGTCTCTGCTCTATCAGCACTCAGCTCTGACGGACAGTTCTCAGTTAATAGAATGCTGCTAGAGTATGTTCGAAAGTTCAAATACCTCGTATGGAATACTACTCCGAACAGCCATTCTAAAGAAACCAGCACTCGCCTGGAGAATGCTCGTAAAGCGTTCTTGAAACCTATGCGTGCACTAAGTAATAATAATAGTCATTTAGCAGGGAAACCCTTTCGGTGCCTAGGTTTCATGTCATCCGTAAGAAGCAAGGGAGCTGAGACACTGTCAGTTTGCCCAATCCTTGACAGGAGCATTTGAGATGCCGTGGATGGGTTCTATCCGCAGACTTTCCTGCCAGTAAGTCCTCGCCCTAAATACAACTATCTCGAGCTCTGTTGCTAATTGCTATGAAGTCAGTCTCAGTGTTCGATTGACTAGAGTTTGGAAGGCGCCAGTTAACGCGATGCTCACTTTCGTGCCGAAAACTTGTGCTTGCGATAAATAGATCAGCGCACAGTCGTAGGAGATGGTCACTGTCGTCGGTTCTGGGAATATCCATACCAAATCTCCTACCGAGATGACTCTCATGGTTACCGGATCTTCCCAGCTGGATATTCAAGTCACCGGCCGGGACAGTGGTGTTCGTGCATTTTGCCACCCTCAGGAGTGTCGGCAGTTCCCCTTAAAAATTTCTTTGACAGCGTCACAACTGCTGCTTGTTAGGATTTATGCAGATACACCGCACAGATTTCTGGTCGGATATTCTGACTTGAACTGTGTTCAAATGTACTACCGTAGTAGGGTCTTTATGCATGTTTCCTATATACAACACAATTTTAAAGAAGAGAGATTATGAGTAAATAACATTTTGTGACCCGTTTGACAAGTATACGGAAAGCAAATGCCACTACGTTGGTGTTAGTGATTGTTTTTCTGGGCAGAGGGTTAGGAATCGACAGTGAATCTACAAAGCTACGGACAACGTTAGTAATTAGAGCTATAAACTAAGGAGACTAACCACTGCTGTCACACTGTGTTGGCAGACATTTATTCCTGGTTGCTCAGACAGAACACAGCCCATTCTGAGTTCTGACGCAAGTCTGACTCATAAGGCAGTGGGAGAGTGCAGCTTTTGTTCCGAGAGCATGCCAATAGCCTATAATTCCAGATTGGATGGCCTTCTGACCAATAAGGGCATGCCTTCGTTTGGTCCGTAGCCTGAACGTGACACATGCGTCCAAATGACGTGATGTTCGGTTATTAGGGACGGCTGGCCTCCGGACGATAAACCACCGGTGGTCAAGATTAACCTTTGGACGATCTGTGTATGGGGGTTTCAGGGCCAAAATTTCCCAAAGAGTCCTTTCTCGGGCAGGCAGTATTACTGCTTCCATGAATATGAACATGCCGGTCGCCTGGAGGAAACATCTTACTGCCTATACACTCCCGTCACAGATGACGGTACGACTTTACTCCCAAGCCGCTTCTCATCACTACTATTCATAGTACGGGAGCTCCGCTTAGCATTCCTGGCATGACTGAACCCTGTTGAACAAGGTTTAAGCTCGTTTAATCCGCGATCTCAAGCCCAGTCGCTGGTAATGGTGGCAGTTGTTGGATAGGACAGTTGTTTGATTTTGCTAATTTGCCTCACTTGTGGCGTCAAGCCATATCACTAGATCTTAAGGGTCGCGTGTACCAGGCTACAGTAAGGGCTGTGTTGTTCTATGTGTGCGGGACATGACCTCTGCAGACAGATGATGTGAGGCGTCTTCAGGTTTTCGACGACCGATGCCTCAGAAGCGTGGCTGGTTTTGGATGGCGTCGGCGTGTTAGTAACGGGTTGATTAGAAAACGGGTATTTGGTTGTGCGACAGGTACTTCAATCGGGGAAGACATCCAGCGCCACCAACTACGATGGCCCGGTCATGTGCTACGCATGCCGAAACACCGTCTACCGAGGCGAGCATTGTTCTCCGTTCCTCCTTCAGGATGGCGCAAACCGCGAGGTGGACAACGCATGACTTGGCAGAAGGGCGTGAAAGAAATCACGAAGAGTTTGGGTGTTGTTGGTGTTGCACGGCTTCCAGGATGGGGTCCCCGTGACCCCACCTTTGATTGGCTGGAGACGTTGCAAGAAATGGCGGCTACTCGATGTCAGTGGCGTTCGTGCTGTCAGTTTCTTTCCAGATTGTCTGATTGAGCGGTTGGAGGTGTAGGCACCTCAGAATGCTTGACATAGGCCAGCACTAGGTCCCCTCCCTCACCCACTGTCTTTTCAGTTCTTTTCATTCTAGGGCTTTAAGTATAATTAGACAAACCTTATGGATGTACGGTAGTAAATCATCAGTGTCAACATTGATTTTTCTGTCTTTGATGATGATGATTTTTGAAGAGTACCGTAACAGCCAGTTTTTTACCCCAAGACTTTATTTGACTTTATCGGTCATCGAATCTTATGATAATATCTGTCGGTCGGTGTTATTCTATTTAAATTCTCGTTTCTCCCATAATCTTCGTAGACCAGCCCATGGACGCATTTGGATGCGCAAGCTCGCATATGAGTTCACTTTATACAGTGGTCTTAGTCGGGGCTTTCCTTTTTAGTTTCCTCACTAGCAATCAACACGGTTCTTATCTTGTTAGGCATTGCGGGTCAAAATGCTTCTGTGGCGTTCGCTCACAGACAGTATGCTGTTTCGTTGAGTGCTATATTTCTTCATTCGGACCAGATTGAAAAGCATTTTAAATGACCTCATCATCATCATTACTGTCAGCTGTAAGAACCGCGTACTTGTCGTGCAGTGGTTGTAGCTGCCACAGTTTCGTTCACCGATGATTTGGGGAGGTGAGGTAGGTAGCTGCGCATTGGAGGCGGGAGCTGATAAATTGGTGCGTAAATACAGCACTCAGTGGACTGTCAAGTGGGGGGATTGGGAAGGGAGCTATGCATTGAAGGCAATAGCTTGGATGCACGAGCGCCATTGAGGGCGCGACTGGGTCATGTCTGACAATGTCTCCAACCACTGATGTGACACGTCTCGGGGACCCCATCCAGGAAGACGGCAATGACCAGCGCAGCTGAGTTTACAGATGAGCTGACCTGTTTAGTAAATAAGTTCGCTTACTCTGACAGTCGTATTAGTCTCAATAAGCTGACGAGAGACGGACCCATTCCCCGAATCTGAAAGGTTTGGCTCCCTACTACCTATGGTAGTTAAAGCGCTATCGGGACGCCACCCCACAATTCACACCGTTCGATAGATCGGTAACGTGCCACGCAGGAATTGAGCTCAGACGGAAATAATCGAATACTCAGGGTTGGGTTCGAATTACGGACCTTTCGGTCAGTAGTTTCCTGCCTGAATCGCCTACTTATCCCGAGTTAGTCGCACTTATTAGTTTACACAGTTTGAGGCAGGTATTTCACACTGCAGAAAACCTTCCACTCATCATTATAAACAGCAAAAACGGTCTGATTTAATCACGAATTGTGAAAGCATTAAACTCGGTAGCGTCAGTAATGTTGCCTCCCCAGATGCAGACCTCATGAAGATACACAACACTTAGTGGCAGGCATAGCTTAATCATGTAGCCAATGATGCTAATGTACTGAGGCAATCGCGTTCAACTTCGAGTTCTCTATACACGGACTTGGACAACGGAAGAAGAAGAAGCCAGAACCAGATACCTTTAGTAAAATAAGGACACTTAAAAAGCACATGGAAACACAAGCGTTAGGATTGGTTAACCATTCATGTGAAGAGCTAGAGGTTGTGAGGGTAGGGGAGGCCACTTGTTAAGTCTGCCAATCCGAACGTTCCTGTGCCAAGCCAACACTACAATATCCGTGCTACGTATTTCCTTCAAAACTTGCGACTGCCGTTAGAAGTCATCTTCCTGGCACATCTACGCATACCTTGAACGCATTGTTCAGTCGTACATCACAAAGCCTGTTATCAAGAGGAAACCGGTCAAACAAAGTGGATTTCAACATCGTACTCCACCCGATTATAACGCCACTTGGCCAGTCGCTGCAACAACTTCGGATGATTTCAGTCTGTGAGAACCTTTGGATTCGATCTTTAGAGAGCGCAGGGCGATAGGTTTACTGGAGCTTTGGGGTCGAGTCCCAGGTAAGCAGCACATGTCACTGCTTTGCTATCCCAGGGCTTTCGTCAGTGCAGCCTGTTGACCTGTCTACCGCAGAGCTCATGCATTACACACCATCAAGTCGAATGGACTGCACTGATCGGTTGGTTTTGGCTGTGGTGGGTTGGGTCGCTGCGAGGCAAGTTAGTTTCGTACCAATGGTGGCAGTGAAGCATCAGTGTCAACACTGATGTTGCTGTCCTTGATGATGAATGGTGGCACGTTGAATAATGTCGAAGTAGTTGTGAGAGTTGTAATGTTCTGGTGAAGTGGGTTGGAAAAACACGGAAGGGACTGGAATAAAACGGGCATACGATAAGATTGTTGTTAAAGGAAGAACGTTGTTTTATGGTGTTCGGTTTGCAAACTTCTGTTCCGAGTAGTTGTATGAAGATAGTTATCAGATGAACAATGTATTTGTAGCCCATGTTTGGGTAGGAAGTCGGATGCCTAGCCCAAAAAAGGCATGTGTCTTAAGGGCCTCATCCCGAAACTTTTGATCGATCAAAATATGAGGCGCAAGCCAGTGGGACGAACATTAGATTTCGCGATGCACGGAGGGTCGGTGACTATTTATAATTCATTTGCCATTCGGATGGTATCCAGTATACCCTGAGTTCTTGTCTGCTAGTGAGCTCCGGGTCCTCTAACTGGATATCAGGATGGTGAGGAGTCAGTTTTCAACTCCCTTCGGTGTCACTTCTTCAATTGCTTACTGCACCGTTCATGTAGCTGGCTTAGCCAGCTACATGAACAACAAACTGGTTTGCTAATCCGGTCAAAGCGCCGGGTACCCGGCTTCACCCTTGACGTAAATAAGAGCACTGACAGGAGAAGGCAATGAATAGGGCTAGGCGTTTTTCTGAAAATTTTGGCATCAACATTTTAAGTGGTGAACAGGTTTTTGGCAGAGTCATGAGGCACAAATCTGTTTATGCGTGTGATGTAATACCACATGCTCCAGACTACCAGGTGTCTTCAAATTTTCCTCTTTCACGTTCTCAAGACTCGGTAGGATAATTAATGGATATTCTTCTTTTTTTGTTTCAGTACCATGAGTGATCATATTCTGAGACCCAGTAAACTTCCCGAGCGGTCCGATGTGATCAGTCTAGAGATGTATCTACTTCGTCAGCTGATCAACCCCTTCAGATTGTCATGGACTTTGATTAAGTTAGGCTACGAACCTCTTGCTCCAATTCGATTCTATTCTCCGTTAGCAATGCTTGGCTGGACCACACCTATATACGTTTACCCGAATATTTTTCAATACGTTTACCACACTTTTCGGACGTTTGGTATTTGGAAAATTATCTCAACTGGAGTGTTTGCCAGTGCTTCCATAGATTTCACCTCCGAAATCTTCCATCGAGCGTTTAGTCGTCGATCAGTCGTATGGGAAACGTGGCTGGGATCTCCGGAATCCCTGGCCTCCTATTCAGACGCTTCGAGTTCGGAAGATACATCCGAACCACATCCCACAACCCAACAAAGACACTCTGCCTTTCGAGTCGAGGACCAAATGGAAGAATCCGAATGGCGTGTATTCTTGCACATGTTGACAGAAGCCATGTCTCTAAAGGCGTGGGAAGTTCTTTTGACGCAGCCCTTCCTTGGTGAGTTGGTTTTCTTGCTGCGCACACGCACTGATGAATACTTCCGAAGGGGTGACTGTCCAAAGGCTTTCGTCATAGTCTACGATTTGCTTCTGTCTGTCAACAAATGCGGTGTAGTTGTGGCTTAACCTTTCGTGTGAGCTTAACGTTTCAAGAAGGATGCGCTCTCCGTTTTTCATCTGGTACTTCATAATACAGTTGTCCCATCCTAGAGACCGGTCAAAAGCGTCCTTTCCGAGAGACAGCTTGCTTTGAAAATACACCTTCAAGGACCACTCAAGAGCGGTCCCATCTAAGGATGTCTCCCTTCAGAGGATGAGGCAACCGTATCGGTGACATTGATACACAGACCAAGCGTAGCAGTGTCGAGCCTATCCCAAATGTGTCGTTTGTTTGTTACCCTAAAGTGATTTCACTTCACTTCACTCCGAATTCTCGGGCACCTGTCTTTTTCCATAGAGTTCTCAAAAGCATTTATTTAGCTAACATACCAGGTATAGGCGATCCCAGTCGATGTCCTAGTCGACTCCAGATATTTTGTGGCCAAGCAGTAAACCCCAGCTTGCTTTTTTCAGTGTAGCATGGGAATAATGGAATCATACTGGCGTTGCCGTCAACATATTCGTCACGAAGAGACCGGACCTTACCGTGGTGTGGCGGTTTGCGCACCTCAGCGACCCATTGAGCTATACTGGGGGGTGTTCGCGGAACATTCACAGAGCCTCACATACCAGGTTGGTCAGTGGGTAGAGGTCTGACGAACACAGTCTCCTGGCCCTCCAGGTTGGGGGTTGGAACATGTATGGCGACGTGTTCCGTAAAATTGGTAATGTACTTGCATTTCCAGCCCAACACCGCTGCCTTGCGGTTAGG
>SJOL01002419.1:118178-143995 GCA_004794785.1 Opisthorchis felineus
GTCTGATTGAGCGGTTGGAGGTGTAGGCACCTCAGAACGCTTGACATAGGCCAGCACTAGGTCCCCTCCCTCACCCACTCTTTTTCTCTTCTTTTCACTGTAGGGCTTTAAATATAATTAGACGAACCTTATGGTTGTACGGCAGTGAAGCATCAGTGTCAACACTGATGTTGCTGTCTTTGGTGGTTAGGACTAAACAGTTCGAAATAACGCTGCTCCAGAAACTCAGTTCAATTCAATTTATCAGCTATAAACCGTGTACCATAGGCACATTGGTTCTAGCTGCTACATCTTCAATCACCAGAAAACGGGAATGTGGAACGTACAACCAAGCCTTGGAGGCGAAGGCGTGTCCAGTTTTTTCGGAATTTGGGTAGCTACGCACTGAGGGCGATAGCTTTGATGCATGAGCGCCACTGACTGCGCGACTGGGTCATTTCTGCCAATGTCATTAACCACTGATGATTTGTGTTTTCGTACTTCGTGGCCTGGTCATACACTCTCCACCTGTCGGTCGCTTCCACTCAACACAGGGCTGGGCGAAAAGAGCTCTGCGAGGCAGACGGTCTTCTGACATGCGGAGTACATGTCCCAACCAACGCAGCCTATGAAGCTCCAAAAACTCAATTTTCTCTCATCCCAAACTGTGATTAGACTGAAGCACCATGATGTATTTTTGCCAGGGATTTATTTCAGCATCCTTTCTGGAAATCATTTGGTTAATGTGTTCTCAGGTGTTAGTTTATGTATTTTCACAGTGTTTTTCCCACTTTCTGCATGCGCTGATAGCTGGCGCCGTTTAATCGTATCACTTGTTGTTTGTATGAGTATTTTTCCCGTTTGTCCACGAGGTAACGGATTGGTTTTATTTCTGGAACAGATGGACATATGGGTTGCTGGCTGTTCAAAAATCTTGGCAAACTCGATATGATGCAACAGAATCTTTACTTCCTAACCCTACAACTCAGCATCCGTCCAGGAGAGATGTAAAACGTACATTAGTTTCCCAAGCAGTCAGCTTTTTGACGTTCTATTCTTCCAGCATCTTTTTAAAATTTTCAAAGCTAAATTTTAGTAGGCATGAAGTAAGGAATGGTGATTAAGATAGCATGTGACAGAACCTTTTACGTGAAACGGGCTTGCGCTCAGTTGCTGGAAGGTTTCGTGTGCAACTGATTTTGCTAAATTTGGTTTATTCTCATGAGATTCTTCGTGTGAATTGACGATGCCTGAATCCAATAGGCAACATGACCGGTCAGGACGCTTGAATCTTTTTAGCTAAGCTGTATGTCGAAAATTATGTTTGTCGCATAGGGTTCACAAGGATATTTGGAAGTCGACCCACTGGTGCCATTCTCATCCGACAATGCTCGGCTTCACTTATTGAATGGTTACCCCAAGGCATAGACAACTTGCGCCCGAAACTTTCCTGTAATCCTCCCTTGCTATCAGTCCACACCGTGCCTCCTTCCTGTTAACCTGACCGTATTCCCTGTGCCCTGGTTGCCTACTTGTTGAGCACTAGCATTTACGGCTAGGGTGTTAATACTGATGGTGGTCATTATCATTTTCTGTTTTCAATCAATGGAAAACGTGTGATCTGGTCAGATAGTATGATGTTGATGGTTGCATTACCGCTGTACTGAAACTGACATTCCGTGTGTACGAAAAATGGATGCCATGCAGATCCCTCGGCAGCTAGATGTTCAGTGAGCCACCGGACTCTGTCATCACCGACGGCAACACCAATAAGATATATACTAGAGCTTAGTTGTCATACAACCGCGAGGAAGAAGACACATCAGTGGGACTGAACCGATGTCCTTTGCTTACCTCACTCATTGTGAGCCCACCATACAATGATAGCATGCCCTCCACTGGGCTCGGTTGCGCACCATGTTCTGTAAGGCTTCTGACAACATGCGAGGAGAATTGCATGAAGAAGGCGCGAATATCCTACAACACTCAGTTTGTCGCTAGTCACCTTAATTTCGCCTTGTTATGGCCTGTCTCCCTTAGGTCTTTCGACGTCGATGGTTCGGAGTTAAAAACAGTGCTTTTGGGGTAGGTTATAGTTGGGCGTGCACAGTGCATGTCTCGCCCATGTACTGACAAGTTTTACTCGCCACTATAGTGATTCCGAGTAGTCATCAAGTGCCCGTTTTCGGGGCGCTTCGTTGCAAACACACTGCAGCCAAATAATGCCTGGTGTACTGCAAAGGTGCCGATTATCAAGCTTTTGAATCTGTCCAGTGCTCTTAGATCGGGAGGGCCAAGTTTCACCTTCGTAGAGTAAGACTGATCTTACAGTTGTCTTATACACATAGTCCTTTACATCAGTAACTGACAAATGTAAATGTTTCTCGCGCCTTATCAATGCGTGCGTTAGCCTCTCTTGTCACAGTAGAGTTATGGCTTGTGCAGCCGTTCAGGTAAGTAGACTGGCCAACAAACTCAAGTCCTTCCAGTTAAAGTTTCAGAGCGACATGGGGTGACTCTGAAGGTGCAAAACCTGTACCGAAACTCATGGTCCCATCTTGACTAACTTGTTCAGATCGATGTTTGTCAAATAACAAGGCAATTTTGTCTACCTAGCTCAAGTTGCCAGTTTTCCTCTAGATGCAATTTCGATGCCAAAAACCTCGCCCCATTGAAGTTTACATTCCATGGTGATGTCATCCTTTGGTATGCACTTTGCACCCACAAAGTGTAAGGTCATGCTCCCGGACATGCAGTCACTGAGCACGCCACTTACAATCCAGGGAAAGGCACTGGAAGTTATGGAGCGTTTTACGTATCTAGGACGTTGTATTAGTTCTGATTGTAGTGTGACAGGTGAGGTCAATGCACGAATCTGCAAGGCTTTGGTCGCGTTTGCTAATTTGAGACACTTGTGGCGTCAAAGTGGTGTATCCCTGAATCACAAGGGACGTGTGTATCAAGCTACAGTGCGGACTGTTTTGTTGTATGGCTGTGAGACTTGGCCTGTTCGAGCAGCGGAACTGAGACGTCTTCAGGTGTTTGACAATCGTTGTCTCAGGACCATAGCTCGTGTAGGTTGGTGTCGGAGAATCCGTAACGGGGCAATTAGAAAGCGGGTTTTCGGTTGTGCAATAGGAACTTCCATTGAAGAATGTCCAGCATCAGAAGCTGCGTTGGTTGGGACATGTGTTGCGTATGCCGAACCATCGTCTGCCGAAGAGAGTGCTGTTTCCGTGCCCAGTTCAGAGTGGTGGATGCAGAGAGGTGGCCAACCCTTGACCTGGCAGAGGGGTATGAAGGAGATTACGAGACGTCTGGGTGCTGTCGGTGCTACTCGCCGCGTGATCCTCACTGTGCCTGGTTGCAGACACTGCAAGATATGGCTGCCAACCGATGTCAGTGGCCATCTTGTTGTCAGTTTCTATCCAGATTGCCTGAATGAATGTCTGGAGGTGTAGGCACCTCGGAATGGTTGTAGTAAGCTAGCACTAAGTCCCTTCCCCATCCACCTTTATTCTTTTCTTCACAATAAGGCTTTCAAATAAATCATGGTTGTACGGCAACGAAGCATGGATGTTGAACACTGATGTCATGCTGTCGATGGTGATGATGATGATGACGGTGATAAAACTGAATAGGAAGGAAAAAAGGAAACACCTTTGCTAAACCCCACCGGTTGTAGGAGGACTTTTGGACATGTCCTTGTAGAGCCCCACAGGACCGGAAGTGTGGGAGTAGAGAGCGTGAAGTATGTTTGTAAACTTCAGAGGCATTCCTCTTCGGCCAAGTATATTTAATGTGGAGATATGATCGATGCACCACCGATCCGGAGGAAACCCTGCCTGCTACCCTCGGATTCGCGTCTCAGATGCCGGGTTTAGTCGCCGCAGTCAGTTGCCACCTTATGACAAACTTCAGGCCGATATCTTTGGTTGGAACAGTTGCTTCGTGTACCTTTTTTGTATAGAGGTATGATTATTGCTTCCTTGGTTTATAACAAGTTCAACCAATTTATTTGAGGCATAATACAAATGTGCATCCCGTCCTTATGTGAAACTGGTGGAAGCTCATATGGCCTATCAGCCCGATAGCTTTTCAAGGCAGAAAAGCACAGAAGTGACTACTTACAGGTACCCAATAAGACAAGGAAGCTTCAGCTCGGGGACTGGGAGCTATATCCACCTGTGTAACCAGCCGCGGTAGCCGAAGAATCACCTGAAATTTACGGGCGATAGCCTGTAGGTAGCGAAGCTGCCGTAAGCTCACTTAACTGTACTTGGATCTTCTGTTTGGGTTTTGGAAATGCGAAAGGCGTCTATCTACAAGGTATCGCGAGTGCGCACAAGAACAGCTTGTTGGCCAACTTGCTGAGGAGTTTGAGCACTGAAGGCAACAACAAAAACCGGGAATGGAGTCTGACTAGTAAAAATAAGACATCAGGTTTGAGTGGTGGTGTTCTGTTGCTCACTCGATGTCCGATTACCGTACCTACAGCTAGGCACAGCTGATCATCAAATGGGGTGGGAGGAGTTAATAAAGTATAATTAAGAAAAGTGGGGAGTGTCAGCACCTGCATGATTCCTCTTATCTACCGTGCTGTATGCAGCCAACAAGGTGACCTGGCTGTTGTCACCATTTGACGGCTGATGAGGCGTGAAGTCAATTCGCGGTTGTATCTGAGCTCAGATACAACCAGGGTGACCACATGTAGCAAGAGTATGCTTTGGGTCCTGAACCAATTAAAGCGTTTGGCTCAAAAGCCTGACTGCAAGGCATCAGCGTGTGGGACAGGCTGCCACATTTGTTCGACTCACGCCTGAATGTAGAGCCAGGAGGCAGTTTGTCAGATCCTTATCCACTGACCACTCTGGTAAGAGTCACTATGGAGATTACATGGGCATGTTGCAGTATAGCCTAGTGGCACACAAACGATCCCACCACGATAAGGTCCATTCTCTCCTCAACGGGTGACCGGGTATAGATTAACGAAGCAAACATTCAACTTGTAATCGTGAAATACACATCTGCACACCAATATGGTTCTAACGGAAGGCTCAACTGGATACCAGTTGGATCTTTCGTTCATGATATTCTTCAACTCAGTGTGTTCACAAAGGCCGCTTCATGTTTCTACTGGTACGACATTCGGGATATCGCAGTTTATTTCCTTTGCAGCATCCTATTTTGCTGGAAACTTTTCGACAGGCCACGACTGGTAGCTTGGCAGCCCCCCTGCTATAACATTAACCCGGAAATAGAGTCAAATCTGGCCATAGTTGCCATGCCAATAAGAACTTCGGTTTTAAGTTCTAACCGGCCACTCTAACAAGCTTCGTTCCGACCATCAGTAACTGTGTACTCTGGCTTTCTGAACTGATTCTTACACAGTGTCTTGTTCAACTGGAAAGACAGTAGGGCGTTTGATTGTTGGTCCAATAGAAGACGCATATAACGCGCACCTCCGTCATTATTTGTTGTCCAAGCAGTAGTTCGATGCGACTGGTATCGGCTTCTATGAGTTATCAAGCAATTCGCGCAGCAGTCAGTTAAATTAGTCCAGTCTTCATCGAAGATTCAGTTGGACAGAGTCCGAATTCGGTGAAGACCGTGGTATGCCACTGCTCTCTATTCCAACCGTAAGAACACGGACGAAGAGTGAGAGAGCGAGGGTCGTTCCGGCTGCGCTATTTGAGCAAATAAGTAACACAGTGTCCAAGTGTAGCTAGTCAGCCGTGCTGGTCGCTGTTTTGGGTGAGATCGCTAATCGTTATTTCAACTAAGACGATGTTTGTGCTATTGGATTATCTGCGTCCTCACTCCAGCGCGAATGAGGCGTTGCTGACGTAACATATGAGGGTCCCGGATATTGGGCGTATATTGGTGCGTGCATTTCTCAGTATTGTGAAAAATAATTAGAAGGCGGATTAACGTGGCAGCTTACGCGGAACTGCCGTGAGCCTCGAGCTTCACAAGTGGAATACACGAATGTCGGGATGTTTGACGGCCGCCCTATGATATCGGTGGTGCTTGTCCTATCAGCATCTGTCCAGATTCTCTGAGTACGAGTTCACAAATATAGGCACTTCGAGGTGATCCTGGCATGTAAGTGCCGGACTGTTATCCCTTCCTCCTTACCTTCTCCCAGTGATAACTTTCTGCAGTTTTACGAGGGTGGACTGTCAATGGTTTTGGTCGTGATATTAATTTTTCCCGAGGACTAATCCGTATTGTGTGCTTTGTTCCCTTGAATCGCTAGACGTTTTTTGTGCCACCGTTTGTTTGAGCAATCTTTTTCTGACCTCATCCACCTCTCCATCCAGAATTTGGTGCCCACAGCTATCACTAATGGTAACTGCTCTCCCAGAAATTATTTCTTTAGTATCCGATTTTAGCGTGTTGTATTCATCGGCTGTACTAAGTGTATGTTTCATTTCCATGGGATCTTGTCGCACTTAAGAACCTTCTATGCTTGTGTCCTTTCACTTGGCAGTTGTAATGGTGCGACAGGTTGCTTCATTGATCGGTGGTGAAACGCAATACTCGTGGTTTCCTGTGGCAGTGCGGTCAGTTTACCGGGAAACTGGCTTAAGTGGATTTTTTCAGGTGAGTGTCTTCCTAGGACGTTGACATTTGGTGTTCCTTTGCTAATAATCGTTTGAGTGCTTGTTTACGGATGAGTAGCTTGTTGACTTACGGATAGAACTCCGCTCTGAATCTCGTATATTCGAAATGTCTTTCCGGCTGCTTGTGCAAGAGCTCCGGATAGCTTAGTTGTTAAGGCTCGAGCTTACTGACCGCAGCATCCGTTGTTCGAACCCAACCTCTGCATCTCGACTGATCCTGTGTGAGCTTGGGCAACCTAGCAGTATCTCGGTCCTCGTGCAGCCAAACGGCTATTATTATTATTATTATTATTATGCTGACAACATTAATTGACGTGGGTAACGCCTAGTAGTCTTCCGTTGTTGTTATTTTCATGCTTCGTTTGCATGGAGTTCATTTTCCGGATTGATGAGAACAATCATGAGTTTTTGTCTGGATCTTGGCTGATAAGCCTTACCTTTTCCTCTGTCCATATCTGAAAGGAAGCAGTATCGGCGATTGTTTGCAGAGTTTGGATTTAATTGAAAGCTATGGAATTTACGTACAATCTACTTAAATGGTCTGGCTTACCTGCTGTTCATACCACGCTGGCGGTAAGTCAAGGGCAGTGGCTATTATTTCCATGCGGGGATCAGCTGTGCACGAACACAACAGGTTACTTGGCGCAACACGCCACTCATAATGTTGTTGAATACTATCGTAGATGGGAGATTTAGTTGTGATTCCGTTGAGCCTGTCATTAACACCAGCCTAATTTGGAAATGAGTGTATTTTGCCAACAACAGGTCCCTCCATTCCTAGGCTACTCATCATCGGGCCAGTTATATGCGTTTTTCTGTGTACTATCAGTCATTGGGTTTTCTACCATGAACTCTGTGCGACTGGACTTTATTTTGGGCCGCCACAACATTTAGGTAGATACTTTCAGGTTGGGGAAGGGTTGATCGAAGTTCATAAAGTAAGACGAAGCATATGGAACAAGTAATGGAATATTAGAGGTCATGGATAAGTGGGTAACTACACTCCTTCTCTGCTGCACCTCAGTGCTTCAGTGCGCAGTTTTTCAAGTTCGACCATACAACAACTGGTTGCACATTTTTCTGCTAATTTCTTTAGACTATTATCCAGTTAGACAGCGTGAAATAGCTCTATGGTAAGTAGTTCTCGAAACTGCTACGATAAGACAGTGCAACAAATGTTATAGTCGTTCAGTCGTAACACGCTTTTGGTGCCTAGCTTCCATCCCACCCAAAAAAGCACGAGAGATGAGTTATTGCCAGGTTGCCCAAGCCTAAACAAGAGCAGTCGAGACGCCGAGGTTGGGTTCGAACCACGGGCCTTCTGGTCATTAACTTCGGGCCCTAACCACCAAGCCATCTCGAACTCTGCATCATTTGTCAGTGTGACCGTCGTAAGTTGATAGTTCACGGTTTTTAACATCGTTATTCAGTTTCCGCAAAGCAAAGCACTGCGAAATCAGAAACCGTTTCATCCGAAAAAAAATCCACTCTTTCATGAAGGTTACATAACCGGCTTTTATCCATCGGAGAACTTCACAATTTTTCATTAGTTTATGAGTGACACTCATTGTGGGGTATTCGCGCACCGCTTGTTCACCGTTCGCTTCGAGATTTTCCAACCTACCGACAATGTTTCAGAGACACCGATAACAGGTTGTCCGAAAAAGTATATCTAGCTACTCTGTTGACTTACTGGTCAGACGATAGAACCACTGGTAAAGCGGGTATGAGATTATCTTCAGGCCTTGCGGTTGAAAGAAGCGGAAGATGACGTTAGGCGTACGGTCCTGTAGTTCCTGCTGGTTTCCGTCCACTGTGTCCAATCGGATTCGTCCTGCGAGTTGTGTACTGAATGCTCCACCACGAATTCAAGGCAGGAAAAACGTCTAATCTCAAGCTTGGTTGGTGCGGTTCTAATTCGCCTCTGAAGCCTTTTATTACACCGGCTTGATAACAATCAAGCGTAGCTAATTTACCGGCCCAACGATCAATGGCTGAGTTAAGCCCTGTAAATTTCACCATCCTCGTTCAATTTTGTTTCACTGTCATGCCAAATGTGAGTTGACAACCAACAAGTCAACCGGCTTTTGTAAACGTTCGGGCAGCCGTCGGAAGTTACTGTTGGTTCACAGGTGCGATGACGGGTATGAAGGCAATTGTCTCCATGACTGGTGTCTGCTCACAATGTACAGTGTTGCGGGTTCAATGTGTTCACGTCGAACTTTCTCTTCAGCCTTGCTCTTGTCGGAAAAATGAACTGTCTCCTGACACGTAAAATGGCGTGAAATCCGCTCTTTTTGTGGTTTTGGCTCGCTTTTAGTCTAGAGACAGGTTCAGTGCACTTTATGTTATCAGGCGGATGCCGTTTTCACCGGTCTTTCTTCTACCAGTTGCCTATCCTGGACAAGGAGTTGAGCCAGGTTCCCATGCTCACGTGTCTTGATGTTTAGGGAGTTCACCGTTTTTTGTGTGTGTGGGGGGGTAGGGTTGTTCTTTGGCTCTCAGCCAAAAAATTGTTGGAGTGATGAATCGTTCACCTCGAGATTTTTACGTTCAGCTAGCCTTATTCCGGAACTCTTTTCAAGTTGCAATCGCTTGACTTTTTGCAACTTCATGGTATCCTAATGCTCCGTGGTTGATTTTCACTGAATCCTAACAGGGAATCATCCCCAGGCTCTTCGGAGAGCTTATCGGAACTGTAGTCTACTACACTACCTGTCGCCTCATTCGCCGTTGGATTTTCGGTATTCAGCGAAAGCGATCCACATCTTTGTGCATGTCTGAAGTACTTGTATATTTGGGTTTACGAGGTTACGTTTATCCCTTCGAGGTGAGTTCGGTATTTTCATGCAGTTAATATTTGAGAATTTGGATATGCTCATCCTTATTAATACAACCAACTCACCGTATCTGAATTTTCTTACACTGGTTAGGTATTTATCCCAAGTCTGAGGCATGCACTTACTAACGGCTTAGTTGAATTATCGAGTTGTAATCGCGATTCGTTTTCCTGTTTGGACAAGATCCAAATTAGAGATTTTATCAGGAAACTGCCAGATACGGAAGCTCACTTGGTGACATGAAAGAAGCATCAGTCGGATAACGGAACGATCCATCAATGCACATTTTGCTGTTGTATAAATTTGTTAATTAGTTTTTGGATGATGGATGTCATGACCTTACACCAAATAAACAGCAGTGATTGGGGAAGCTGACCGAATTTTCCTTTGAATGAAATAGAGTTATCGATTTGAAAAGTGGGACGAGACAATTAGCTGAATTGCTAAGACGTTTTTTCGTCAGTAGGACGCGGTTAGGTAGCGTCATCAAATGTGGTATATAATCCATTTCATGTATCACGTGTGCCTGACATCTATAAGTAAATTCAAGTTTTCTGTCAGTGTCCAGTGTCACCAGTACTCCCATCAGGATGCCCAGGATGAAGGATGCCCATATGAGAGCAGGTTGTTCGTTTTTACCGTAAATTACTTCAGGCTCGTTAACGGACATACGACTATGACTACCTATAACCTCAATTAGGTTTTGATACAGGGGACAGTTAAGCCTATCAGTACTGTGTTGTGTTTTCTCCTTCAAGTAGAAGGGTGAAAACATACAAACCTCGGGCCTTGCTAGCCTGAGGCCGGGACTTTTACTGGAGTGCTAAATCGTGAATCAGGTTCAGGTTCATGAAAATCTGACTATGTGGATCAGCATTCTCGGTTTTCTGACATGTATGTAAACGATATGGCTCGTGTTACCTGAATGGAATTGCACTAGACTTTGGGATTCCATACGAAATGTGCAGGGGTATGTTTGATCGTGTAGCACAACGTATTCGTCCCCCGTTACGTCCTTGGTATATGCATATGTACTTTGCAGTTTTTTTCTAACTGATTTGCGCATCTATCCTATTTCTCACAGTTAACTGGCTGTATTATGACTCTTCGTGGAGCTAATCTCCTAGCGGCTAATGAGGCGAACTTGTTTTCGAGTTGGAGGCCGCTGAGGAGCTATCTGATCGCTTCCGGACAAGCCAACCGTGGATGGTTCCCAATTTGTCGAAGTCATGTGCAGTCGAAACACATCCCCACCTAACACAACCGGACTCGTCTGCATAGTATCAAAAATATTTCCTAGCGAACCCATACATGACAAACTTGTGATCTTAGTACTCTTTGAATTTTCAAGTACTCTGTATTCGCCATGTTGTTCCATCTGATTTCCTGCCATGATGAGGCGCCCATTTTTATTTCAGTTGTTATTTTGGCAACGAAGCTTACCCGTAATATAATGGCGAACCTTGCTATCAGATATCGGTTGATGTTTCACTCGACCCAACTTTAACACCGGTTTCTTGGAGTCTCTCCTGTTTAGCTTTTCTGCACATTTCTAGTCCTCTTGTGACTCGTTTCCTCAAAGGCAAAACATGACTACTTGTTTCGGAGTGCTTTTGAAGCATCACACACCTTTGAAACGAATGTCCAAAAAGATTTTACACACTTCATTTTCCTTTTGAATCTCGCACTCATGGCTTCAAGGTATTATAAGGTAGCACTAAAGTGAATTGGCTGACCTAAATAGCCAATCAAGTAACCTAGTCGGGACGTGTATAACATTACTCGAAAACATTGTAAACCGTCATCTTGGTATGTGTATCGCGTGTGTCCGGTTTCGGGGACTGCACCAGTAAAAAAACCTAACTAAACAAATTTCAGTGTAAAGGACACATAATGTGTAACATTAATTGGACCTTCTTTCAGGAACCCGGTAAGCAGATAGTGTTTGGTGCGAACACTTGGAACACTAATCACCCTCTCTCGAGGGTGATTTTGAGTTGATGTTTGGATACCTGCAAGGTTACCTTCAAACCGGCCTCAGCACTTCACAAGGAGGAAATGGAAGAACTTTGAGATGTAGTTGGTCTTTGGGCAGGTTTACTCTGCCGCTCTAACGATTCTGATCCAATTACGCAACTCTGCTTATTCGCTGCAGTCACCTATCCCTCGCTATGTTACACAGATACCAGTGTTAGGGCGGACCTTATGGTTGGTTCGGGTATCTTTTTCGAACACGGGTACGACCACTGATTGGCTCAAAATCTCCGGAACACGTTCTTGTTCCCAACTATGCACAAACGATCTAGTCGAGGCAGAACAGAAAGATTCCCCTGAGGAAAACTCATCTGACTCAGCAGCCCCATGACATTTCAAGGCAGAAATACTCAGTAGTATTTCCGAAACCGATGGGAGTCCAAACTCAGATTACGGCTCAAAATGGGCAGGTCGAACGAAAGGTGGGTATAGAACAGAAGATTAACTAGTCTGTTGCCCTGTTGTTAGAAGTATTGCCCTCAGCGAACTAGATGCTGGTCTTCATTAGATGGTAGTGTTATATATATATATATATATATAATGTTATATTTGATTAATTCACTCGAATCTTGGATCTTGTTTTGAGGATTAGCTGAAACAGCTTCCCAATCGCACTACCCTATTCAACTTCCTGAAACTTCTGTTTCCGCCACGCATCTATCGAAACACAAACTACGCTTGAGGTGTTATCTAGTCGATCGTCTAGCCGTACGGTACTCTCATCCCGAAGGGAGAAGGCTCCTAGCATCATGGAGTGATAGTGGTCGTTCTGAAATGTAAGGGTTTTAGTGTACGGGCTCGGAAACACCAGTTCCTGACAGCTTCGTAGCTCACGTATGGTTGTCCTTATTGAAGCTACGGTCTATGTCGTCCGAGGAGTCCGCTTGTAGTGCATTGCATGAGAAGCTTTGGATTGTCCCTTAATTTGTGGGTCGCAGATGAAAATCTTGTAGCTTGGATTTGCCGAGAAACTTAAGTGGAGATTTGCACCGTACGAGAGCGTCATCTGAATTGACTGTTGTATTCCAAAACGATCGGCGGTCGAGGACTGAGCCGCGGCATCCGAAGCTGTTGTCACTTTGGTCAACCTGACTCCAAGGCTGCTCAACAGCAGAGGGATAGAGATTGCACAACGTCGCCCACTGTCTAAACTCAGTTCTGCTGAAAAGCAGCTGACGCTCAGTCCATAGTTTTAAAAGACATTCACTATTATCACTCCGTTTGGAGTCCAGACTAACCGATGAGGCGTGACTCTGGTAAACCGATGCGCCTTGCCTGTAAATCCAGGGTCTCCGCAGTGGACGCGAGGGTGATTAGTTTTCGCTAGGTGCCTTTCGTTAATCAGGGCAATGGTTAGCTCGTTGATAAATGGACACTAGGTAACCAGTCGAGTAATGAGGCCTCAGGTCGCCAACTGAAGGTTATGTCAACACTGTTCCAGCAGCTGTGGTAGCACTTGAAGCTAGCGTCTAGATAATGGGGGGGGGTAAGATCAGCAAGTATACTAGGATTACTTATTTGGGTTTCAGAGGTGAAGCAGATATTCGGTAAGGCAGGTTAGCGGAGTGTTGCCCGATCTGTCTTAAAGTTTGCAGTTAAGGGTGGACGTGGAGCGGTAGCTATGGTCGGTTGCATGCAATTTGTCAAAGGAAACAAGGGGAGTTGAGAGATAACAATGAAAGGATGGAAGGCCTCAGCCTTCGCGTGTTTTCGTTTATCCTCCTTGATGTGTGCAGCGAAAAAGGCGGTCCGACAAATTTCAGCACGCGACGGTCAGTTTGACATAAAATACTTTTACTTGTGAAGTTTGTGGTCATATCTTGGCTGAAAAAATTTCAGGGGGCCCCAACCAAAAACAGGAAGATGCCCAGGGTCCTCAGACAAAGCCAGTGGACCAAAAGCCGGAGCACATTGCAGCTGTCATTGGCAGAAGACTAATAGAGTGGTCCAAGTCTTACTGACCGTATTGTCGCGCTTGCCACGCCACCCAATCTAAACGGCCGGTAGGCTGTTTGTCTGACCCCTATCCATTGCCCAGTCTGGTAGGAAAGACTCAGTGGGTGTTGCACCAGTACAACCCGGTGGGTTATTTAGGTACCCAAACCGTCGCTCCGCGATAATGGTCATTCTATTGATGACCGCTTTAACATGACCACATGCATCCGGGGGGGGGGGGGGGGGGGGGGGGGGGGGCGGCTGTATTTCTCATGGGTTGGTCATATAGTATCTGTAAGGATTGGGAATACTTTTCTGAGGAGAATGTTGATGGAGCAGGCAGCACAGATGCCCGCTAGTTCGTTCACTGAACCAGTTAATTCAGTTGCAGATGCTTCATCAATCAAGGCGACACCGTTAGAATGTCGTTGTGTAGCGGTGTGTCAGGAGTTGTGTTTAGTAGCGATTTGCGTGCTGAAATGCCATTGGCTGGCTGCTATTGACCTCGGACTATGAGTGGTTGCTTGGTTAGGTAGTTCTGTTATTTCGCTTGACTAAGCCTCTCTGAGGCGGATGGGAGATATTAAATTTGGTTCCATGAGACCAGAAAAACTCCTTTTGAAAGGATATTGCGTTGTCAAGTGGCCAGATTTTTTTACTCATGTCCCCTGTTATGTGTCCAGACTTGTGAACTTGCTGATGAGCGAATGCGCCATTGTAATGCAGTATGTGACAGCAAGATGAATGCTTCATTGTGAACCGTTTTCGCCCAGGCTTTTGTTATCAAATAGTCTCATCAAGTATCATTTGGAGGACTAATCATAAGCCGAACAGGAATTGATGCGCGCCTCTGTGTGTGTGGGCTTACCGGGCTTCTTCACCTTTCTTTAGACCTGATCTGTAAGCTGAGACACGCCCTCTCATTACTCGAGTCCTAACCAACATACTGTCCTTCTGAGTAAGAATGGTTTTTCTATCGGGGTATGAATCGATCAATTCAGTATTGTATTGTATTTGGACATACATTAACCACACCCCTGTATTAGGGACGGCCCGCTATCCGGGACATTTTATTTTTCCTGATGAATATCTCCTGTGCTGGGGGCATGACGGACAGACCGTCCTGACAGTGTTTTCAAATGTACCAACGGAGGCGTAAAAGTAGCATCTGTCATTCTTCAATTTTATGAGGGATTCACGGGCTTTCATCCATGTTGCATCCGCAATGGACACCTTAGTGTATGGCTTTGTCTTTCCATCCAGGAACAGTCTTGTTCTAATTTAGATTTATCCGTGACATCAATCACAGTGTTCTTGAGCAAATTCTAACCTAACCGCCGTAACGTACTGCGGTCGATGCCAGCATACGGTCATGTAGAAGAAAACGGATAAATTTGTGGACTCAGTAATCGAATCCCTAGATCGTGGGTAGTTAAGCTTACTTATCGATAGAAGACTTAGTTTAAAAATCACTTGGGGGTTTGTCTTCGCATTCACACTTTCCACAGCATATTCATGGAAGGATCCTGCTGACTCGACACAAGGTTATTTGCGTCCATTATAAATGCAAACCAGATATACAGAAGGTGTTCGTAACAGCTGGTCTTCATTGTCAGCACGGCAATCACTCTCTGGTACTATCTTATGGTTTCGCGTATCAGTTCATCTCATAAATGCGAGATGAACCAACGTTATTGCAACTTCGTTGTTAGCTCCCGAACACAATAAGTACTACTACCTAGTCTTATTCTGCCCATCAGTTGGCAGGCAATCAATCGCACAACCTATTTTGAGGCCTTCTGCCAGTTCCAGTCCCTGGGTTCAGATGCTATTCAAGTAGCTAAGTGGATGCGTTATTAACGGAAGATCCCACCGGTAAAGGACACCTTTCGTCCGTACTTTGTCATCGTGATGTGTCTTTCTGTTAGGTTCCTCCACGGTGGATGCCGCTCTCCCCAGTAAGTCTACAGGCTCCCAGTGGAAACCTAGGTTCCACATTTTTTGTCTAAAAGTATGTCTCGATGTCTGGATAAGTATCTCTATTAAGTCGTATAACCTGTGTATAAACTGTTATCATATTCTCAGCTCTAATCTGAAAAATATTGTTGGGAACAAAAAACAGTTACTCAGCTCAAGCGTGAACATGTTCGTCTGCTCAGGAGTGATATTCAAGTGCATCCAGTGTGCGCTGATCGCGCAATGGTGGCACACCCGTCTCGTGTATCCGATGTCCGAGGTTCAAATCCCGGTACGACGAAGGATACACACTAGTGGGAGCAAAATCTGAAGTTAGTGCTTTCTTGCTTTCGTGTGGCCAACCAGTTTGTGTCAGAAGGACTGTGATTCGAATACAAAAAATAGTTCAGCAATCACCGTTGTGTTACGTGCGTAATGACAGTATTCGCGTGATTGCGACCGAGTGGTCATTAATCGACATGACAGCGTGTCAGCCATTCAACAGCTCGCTTAATTGAAAAGCTCATCTGTTCACAACCGAAATGACGGCCCGACATTCGGTTTTCTTCACGAACTAGATGCACATAGGAACTTGAATCCAATCCAGTTATTTGGTTAGGAGAAATAAATTTATTCTAAAAGGTTCATTGGTTTCGGTACGTTCATCCTACCCTCAATACCACACCAATTTAAGTAACGGTTTGTGGAGACATACAATTTTTTATTATTTCTCCGAAGTCAGCACGAGTGATTTGTGCACCGAATAGCGATCTTTTCGAAAGCAATGAAGATGCGCGCAAAAGCGATGGGAAAGAGCGTAGAATGGATTAGTTGGCTTCGTTTACACCAGGATTTGATGCCTTTCGTGAAGGCTTGATGAGGAAAGCCCATCCTTTTAGGCCAAATAAAGTAATGCCGTCAAGCAGATTAGATTAATCTTTCAATTTAGAGGTTTTACAGCCGTTGAGGCCACTGTTCCGGTGTTCTTCTGCACTAATTTAGTTTACAACCACTTTTCTTCCAAAGACTGTAAGAGATGGATGGGTCGAAGTTTATCCTGAAAAAATATCAACGACAGTGACTGACCGCTAAATCCTGGACACTGAAACCACCACACGAAACTTTTATGTACCGTGGGCATTCTTCGAGTACACAACTTCACCTGAAATTTGTACGCTGTATACTCTGTTCGACCAAAGTAAACACAGGTCACTCAATCACTTTCATGTACATGAAGGTAGGTGGGGATTTGGGGTAGCATATTGTCGCTCGCTTCATTAGATGTCTTTCCCGAAGACCTTATGAATCCACAAAACGTTCTTTCTTCAACAGCCTTCAGTTAGCACATGAAGTCAGCCCTAGCCTGTGTTTCAGGTAGTTTGTCTCAGATACGCGACTGTAAGCTTTTTCGTCAACCCACCCGCCAGCACGTTAACACAGCGTGTACATGCAGTTAGTTGCGCTGTGCGGTCGAATAGGATGATCGAATTCGACAGGCGCACATGAAAACTGAACGTGGCCGTGGCTGGATCAGTACACGTTGCCTAGTGCTGTCAAGGTGGATTGACGAAGTCTGGCACGCAAGCCTAACTTGATGTGTATCCCGATCGATCAGCCTGCCAGTATAAACGTCAGGCTAAATAAACTCTGTATAATGCATATTCTTATTTTGGTGAAGGTCGGCTGAAGTTTATAGTGGAACCAATCAGGAACTGCCTAAAGGGTCCAATTGCAACTTGCTCGCTGACTGGGGAGGCGACTTTGCAGCAGGAACTCACTGGAGGGGTTACACAAGATCTAACCAAAATTAACCCAGATCTCGTTCACATTCCCACCCTATTTTCATGCAACAAAAGATTATTTGACTGAATGCTTAATGAAAAAAAAGCACGATTGTCCCTCATTTTGGAGAACACCAGTGGCAGTGGTACATTCAATCGTCGCGTTGGGTTCACCACAAATGACATCTGGATAGGCGCGCATGCAGACAGTTCACTGCCTCCTGAATTCTATTCGACTGATTGACCGAATTGCCATTCATGTCCACTACATAAACTGTCGGAGTTCAACTAGCCAGAATTAAGTCGAGGGATGAATACATCGCCACCATCCTATAGCGGACGCAAGCGCACAGATGATTACTGTCGCAAGCTCAACTCCCACTCTATCTGAGTGTGCATGTGGACGCCTGACCTTCTGACAAGGCGTGAACAGGCCACTGGGTAGATAGGTTGGGTGACCGTGTCTCCTACATGCTGAGGTGGACGATAGACCAGGTCGGGTGAATTGGACAGTCTAGTCAGACGACGATTCGGTCAGTTTCACGTGTTCAGGCCGAATCACACCACTCTACTACAAACCATCGTGTGAAAATCAGATATTACAGCTGCCTGGCTTGCGGACATAATAACTGTCCTTAGTGTTCATAACATCCATTATCGTTAGCTGTCTTCGCATGCAGTGAGGAGGGTGATGTAATTAGTGTAGGGGCTGATGCAACTGTCGTTCACTTTACAAAACAGTCATACATAGTTACGCTCCCGAATGCATTTTGTTGCTGTTAACCATGACGCATTTTTCCGGCCAAAGAGATGAAATATGGTACCAGCAATATTCTGACCTGACTATTCGGTTCCCAAGTAGCTGAGTTGGACAGATACGCGCAGGGTTTAAATATGTGCGCTTCACTAAGTGACGCAACAGAGGTTTATACCATCGGGTTTGACGGGGTCAGCAAGCCTCATTCACAAGGTCAAAGGTAAACAAGACTGCGATTAAAACGACTCAGTTTTACTGCTTTGGTGAAAAGGACGGTTTGATAGACTACGCGGGACTGTGAATCAAATAAAATCCACTGCGGCTTACTCAGCCGATTGGTTCGGTGTTCGCACTCTCTTAGCATTTACGCAGAGGATAGGATTACCTCGTACCTTAAAGAGGGGTTTGGCGGTCGCCAAGAGGGCAGATGTTCTAGAGAAGGCGTTGTACGTGTGAGCCATTAGGAGTTCTATGGCTAGTCATTTGAATGTATGTCAGAAAACCATTCGTGTCGTAGATCCTAAACGCTTCAGCCTCACATCAAAGTCGATCCGAAACTCAGAGGGATCAACCATGCTACTCTCAATGGTTCCCAATGGTAAGGAGGGTCACGGTGAGAGCCTTCTCATATGCTTTACGCAAAAACGGGAATACCAGGATTTCAGGCATCAAGAGAATAATTTTTAACTTGGAAGAAGATGCACGATCTGGATATCTTTAATATAGTTACGTTTGATACCGGTGTCGTTATTTGTAATCACGTACGTGGAAAGCGAAGGGATTCGACGCAAAACGACGTCGATGAATTTCGAAAATCTCACTCAATGTCAGCCGTCAAGTGTGGCCAAAAGGATATGTTTATACCGATGAAGCCGCACCATACTATTTTTCTCTACCTGGTAAGACATTAGATATGCAGCTCGTGGGGATAAACTTCCTAATGATCGAGTAACCCAAGTATTTTGTGGAAGTGTGAAAGACTAAAAGCTCTCGTAATAGGCAATTATAAATCCCTAAGGTTTTTCAACGGCGTTGATTTAATACACATTTCCTGTATATACAATCATTCAGAATTAGTTTGGCTTGCAACGTCTTTCTTCAGGAGTTTTTTATTGGATGTTAACGAACGATGATTACTCAAAGAGACGTAATATTGCTGCCCAACAAAAATGTTCCTTCGCACGGTTTGTAAGATGAGTTTCCAATGCCTGCCAACGGATCAGTGTGTAATCTGGTCCTTCAGATGCAATTTTCGAAAAGCTTTTCTAGACCTTATAACCGGGCGCAAAGAAAACAAGCTTGGTTGCCGCGAGCAACACAGGTAACCTGAAAAGTTTCAAGCACATTACAAGCTGATGCATTAGTGAGTGTTCTGACACAGAGAGCCCGGACACTACAGAAGTACAAGAGTTTGTGTCTCCGTGACCCTTTGAGCTATGCTTTAGGGTGTCCGTGGATCATTCACAGAGTATCTCATACCAGGTTGGACAGTAGTTACAAATCCGGCCAGCACAATCTCCCACCCCCCATTGGTGATGAAAACTTTGCAATCAAACAGGCAAGCTCGGCGAACACACCAAAAACCGAGAATCGGTAATGGTGCTCATTTTCAAGAATGCGGCAGTAACAGGTGTCAGATTAAGTTATAACGAGACTCTTGGCATCACTTGTTCTTAGTTTCCTTATGGTGACCCGCAAATCGTTGACTCAGGTGTGGCAAGCGGGATCTCGACCTAGTAGGAGTTAATTTGACGATTATGCGTTAGGAAAAGCCACACGTATAAGCAACCCACAATTTTGGTACTCATGGAATATTAGGGTGTATTTGATTCTCTTGCCCGGCCTGTTCTCCTGAAGACTTGCGCAGCATGAAGTGCTTGGAATGTTTGTCAGTACCAAAAATCCTTTGTGTTCTCACGCTTCCGGGCACGCAGGAATGCACGGGAAGCCCTACAAAAGCTTCCCTACATAGTGTGTTCTGAAAAGGATGCCCAATCTATCCCCTTCTATTCAGTTTCGTGATCGACGAGAAACCGAGGTGGACATTGGAAGATTTCCATAAACCTGGCTTTCGAAAACCTGCCGACGAAAGACTTGCCATGATCCTAGACAGCATGAAATCAGTGTTCAGCACCCATGATTCGCTGCAGTGTAACCAGGATTTGTTTGAAAGCCATATTGTGAAAAATAGAATAAAGGTGAACAGGGAAGGGACTTAGTGCTACCTTACTACAATCATTCTGAGGAGCATACACCTCCAGACACTCATTCAGGCAATCTTGACAGAAACAGACAACAAAATCGCCACTAACATCAGTTAGCAGCCATATCTTGCAGCGTCTCCAACAAGCCGCAGTGGGAAGCATGCGGTCCCCATCCTGGAAGGCGAGTAGCACCGACAGCACCCAGACGTCTCGTAATCTCCTTCATACCATTCTGACACGTCAGCGGTTGGCCACCTCTCTGAAGTGGGCATGGAAAACAGCATTCTCTTCGATAAACGATGGTTCAGCATGCACAATACGTGGCCTAACCAACGCAGCTTCTGCTGCTGGACACATTCCTCAATGGAAGTACCCGTTGCACAACCGAAAGCTCGCTTTCTAACTGCCTCGTTACGGATTCGCCGACACCAACCCACACGAGCTATGGTCCTGAGACAACGATAGTCAAACACCTGAAGACGTCTCAGTTCCGCTGCTCGAACAGGCCAAGTCTCACAGCCATACAACAAAACAGCCCGCAATCTAGCTTGATACACACATCCCTTGAGATTCAGGGATACACCACTTTGACGCCATAGGTGTCTCAAATTAGCAAACGCGACCCGAGCCTTGCAGATTCGTGCATTGACCTCATCTGTCACACTACAATCAGAACTAATACAACTTCCAAGATACGTAAAACGCTCCACAACTTCCAGTGCCTCTCCCTGGATTGTAAGTGGCGTGTTCAGTGACTGCATGTCCAGCAGCATGACCTTACACTTTGTGGGTGCAAAGTGCATACCAAAGGACGGGATGACTTTGGTCAGTTCATCCAAAAACACCTGCGCCCTCTCCCCCTCTTCGAAGATGAGAACGATGTCGTCTGCATATTCCAGATCGACAAGGTTTTCGTCACAGGCTATCTGAACACCGGGGTTTTGGAGACCTTCCAGCGTTCGTCTCATTATCTCATCGATCACGAAATTAAATAGGAAAGGAGAGAGTGGGCATCCCTGACGGACACCGCTTTGTGTACGGAAGCTTTTGGAGAGCTCGCCGTATACTCTCACACGTCCGGAAGTCCGAGAATACAAAGAGCTTATTATGTTCACAAACTTCCGGGGCATTCCTTGGTGGGCAAGCGTGTCAAGAAGAACAGACCGGTCAACCGAGTCGAATGCGCCTTGGAAATCCAGGAATACTAGAATCGTGGGTCGCTTATACGTATGGCGTTGTTCTAGCACCTGACGAAGTGTGAAGATTTGGTCAACGCAACCCCTACCAGGCCGGAATCCCGCTTGCTGCTCTCGAGTCAGTGTTTCACGAGCCACCGTAAGGCGACGAAGCACGAGTGACGCCAACAGTCTCGTTACGACCGGGGTCAAGCTGATCCCCCTGTGGTTGCCACACTCACTACGAGGCCCTTTTTTGAAAATGGGCACTATCACCGACTCTCCCCAGTTGTCTGGGACAGACTCCTTTTCCCAAATGCAAGCGAACAGATCAGACAAGCGCTGACTGAGGACTTCACCCCCATCTTTGAACAATGCGGGTGGGAGGTCATCCGGACCAGAGGCTCGGTGGCGCTTGAGAGAACATATGCAGTCATAAATCTCCGATGCCGTAGGCGGTTCCACGTTCACCGTCCAAGGTTCTACGTCACCTGTGGGATCCAGATGAGTGCCAGCTGGTGGCCATGACAATTGTTGTTCGAAGTATTCGGCCCACCGATCGAGGCGTTCTTCTTTATTCGATATGGTCACTCCATTCCGATCCTTGATGGTTTCGCTCACAGGTGGTTTCCGGGGACCGGTCGCACGGATCAACTGAAATAATCTTCGGGCATTACCGGCTTTCTGGGCCTCTTCCATTTCCTTGGCTTTCTGTGTCCACCACACTTCACGGTCGGCTTGCACGCTCGCCTTCACTTGACGTCTGATACTTCGTCGTGTCAAGTTATGTTCGGGGCCGGCTGGGATATTTCTCCGAGATTTAAGGAGTGCCACCGTTCGGTCGGATATCCAGTGCTTGAGTGAGCCTCGTGGTGCCGTACCACAGGCAGAATTCCCAGCACTATGCAAAGAAGTGGCAATCTCGTCCCAGTATGAGTTCGCATCTGATGGTGGAGCATTTGGAAGAGATTCTAGGAGACGATTCTGGTAAGTTCGTCTAACATCCGGGTCTGCCAGTCTTTCAGTTGCCAAGCGATTTGTCCGCACCTTACGCGGCCCTGGAAAACGTAGGGAGAAGCGACTCCGGACGAGTGCGTGGTCAGAATCCACAAATGTGTTCCAAAACGACCGACAGTCAGTTATTGATCCACGCCATCGGTAACTGATGGCAATGTGATCGATTTGAGTTTGTGGCCGGCATGCCGTTGGAGGACACCATGTGGCCAGACGACTTCGGCTATTTCGGAAGTTGGTACTGCATAAAAACAGCCTGCGATCAGCACACAGCTGGAGCAGTCGTTCACCATTGTCCGTACGTACCGAGTCCAATCCATGTCGACCTCCTAATTGAGTCTCAGATACGCTAAGCCTGCCCACTTGTGCATTCAGATCTCCGGCAACCACCACGATATCTGAGCTTTTAGCTCGCCGCAGCAGGACATTCAGGGCGTCGTAAAACCTGTCTTTGACAGCGTCGGAGCTACAGTCAGTTGGGGCATAAGCAGACACGATAAACAGACATCTCTCAACTTCCCGCTTGTGAGACTCCTTCACAGACGTTGCCAGACGAACCGCACAGAGGCGACTATCAACAGGTATCCAGTCAAGCAAGGATGCTTCCGCCCGCTGACTCAGAACGATACCAACCCCTGCACATCCCGCCGCAGCAGCCTCTGGATCACCAGAGGTGCGTAGCCGGAAGCGAGTGGAGAGTGATGGGGCGGTTAGCTCAATCACTGTGCTTGCATCTTGAATTCTTGTTTCTGAGACACAGCACACATCAATGCCAAGCGAGTCCAGTGTGAGAGCAAGAGCAGCTTGTTGTCCTGCTTGCTTCAGAGTGCGGACATTGAAGGCGGCCAGATAGACTGGGTGTCGAGGCTTGAAGATTGATTTGGAGATACCTGAGGATGTCGGCGCCATGTGACGAGCAGATGCTGCACGCAAAACCGATGCAAGACGAACGGAGTCATCAGTCCTAAGTGCTGGGCCTACAAGAGTAGAGTTATTAATGGGGTAGGGAGAGGGGGAAGAAAAAGTATGTGAAATAGAAAGAAGGGAGGCGTCAGCAGTAGCCTGTTTTCGCTTACCCGCCCTGCTGTATGCAGCAAGTAAGGCGACCCGGCTGATGGCACCACGCGACGGCCGATGTGGCATGAGTTTAGTTGTATTGGTGCAGTTCATGGTTGTACGTAGGCTGGGATACTGCCAGGGCGCCCACACCTAGACAGGAGGAGGATTAGGGTCCACAAAGAATGCCTTTGGCTCAAAAGCCTGACCGCAAGGCAGCGGTGTATGGCTGGAAATACAAGTGCATTACCATTTTTACGGAACACGTCACCACACAAGTTCCAACTCCCAACCTGGAGGGCCAGGAGACAGTATTCGTCAGACCTCTAGCCATTGACCAACCTGGTATGAGAGACTCTGTGAGTGTCGCGCGGACACCCTCCAGTATAACTCAATGGGTCGCCCGGGGTATACAAACCGTCACACTACGGTAAGGTCCAGTCCCATCGTGACGGAAACTATTGTGATAGTTTAAGCAAACTTTTAGGATTGGGGGTGTGAATAGGGTCCTACGTGACTGCGAGCAGAGAGTTATGACGCGAAACCGGTTTCGATAATTTTTGGACAAGTGAACCAATTCCACCAGTCGCTCTAATGCCCTGCAGGTCCTTCTGATAGCATGCCTCGGTATCTCACAGTATAGTAATTCAGACGGACCCCCCCAAGACCAATCAACCTCTGCAAGCTTTCTATCAAAATGTAGCAGCATTAGGCAGATCATTGTGTCAGCCATCAGCTTTCCCTATTCGTATAACATATTTGTTACTCAACATGTGGAGTATCGATTGCATTTATGTGACTGCGCGCGGCAAGCTTAGTTGCTAAGCAAGATAACTTAATAGGAAATTCCTGTAGTGATTCGAAATACCTGAACAGATGGTAAATCCGTAAGGGTATTCAGAGTTTCTACCAAAGTATTATTGTGACTAGGTCAAATGTTCTAATAAAAATGTAGGTCATTTCGTTAATTCTCCATATCCGAACACCATTAGCGTTTGGAGTCTCTCTGCAGGCCAGTTAGCTAAGTCAATCGATATAGAAGCGTCACCATGAATAGCCGTGTTTGGGAGCATTTTGCATGTTCCAGAAACTAGTTTTAGGATGGTATGAATAACGTGAGAAGGTTGGACAGTGCGAAACTGACTCTCCAGCTTAGTAAGGTGAGTTGGTTGTTATAAACCGTAAGTTGTACTGACGGGCAAGTCACTGAGTGTGATATCGGTTACGAAATTGACCAGCCGTATCAGATCAACGGAATTCTAACCAGGGTAGCTAATAACACATTATTTTTGCGCAGTGTATGGAACAGCCGGATGGACTAGTGGCTCACACCACTCGCAAGTCAAACCAGGGTCAAACTTTTGTGGCCAATTAGGCTTTAATAGTATGCAATATAGTCCGAATAATGGCAGTTGCAGAATTCCGATTTCAGGACCGTCACAGATAAATCATACTAGAAAGCTGTGGTAAGCGGGTGCAAAGCACTGAACTAAGTAGACAGGACGTTAGTTTATTCAAATGGTCTTCTTTGTGTGGCTTTTTACTACCTGGTCTGGCGTTCTTAGAAAACTGCTCCTGTTTTGCCAGTGCAGCGATAGATAGCAATAACGCTTTCGGACAAACGACTGATCGCGGACATTGGCTGAATGGTCTTCGAGGCAGAGATGAAAGACTGAAACTACGATATAAAGAAAACCTTCAGGTGAGTTAAGTAAAATTTATTTTGATTGCAGATGAGAAAGTCTGGTACAGGCTGGAGACACCGGGTAAAAAGCTATACACATGAGCGAGACGGGTTTCGAGACTCAGCGTGTTTCGAATCTTGGACGTAAACTACACATTGGTAACTGATTGGCGACAGCAAAACTGGCAAGCTTATGGAGATGCGAACATGTGGACGCAGCTTTCAGAAAAATCCGACTTGCCGGTCACCAGTGTTCTCACACTCTATCGGTCGTGAAGCGCCAATCGTGATGTAAGTCTTCTTCAGTTCCTAACGGATGCGTCCATGCCCCCGCGATACCTGTACCACCTGTTTATTAATGTCGACCAAACTGGTTCGTCCTTGACAATCACCAGCGCGTTTTGGTACCGCAGGGGTGGGGGAGCGATATCATGGCAAAAAGTAATATGAGGTTAACAATGGTATCTCGTTGTTCAATGTGGTGCTCTAGTAATACCAACATGCTTAAGCCGGTTGATGGCTACCAACAGGCCTTTGCGAGTCTGCTTGAAGATATTACCCCTTCGGGTGTATCCCGGATTCAAAGACTCACTCACAGTAGTACATTGGGTTCCGCGCAAACCATTTATATTATCACAAATATGTGCAGGCTTCCAGTGGTCTAACCGCCGGCAAGCAAATCCGTGCAGGATACCGGACACTTGCGTATAGTACACTATATATATATATATATATATATATATATATATATATATATATATATATATATATATATA
>SJOL01002419.1:145497-156703 GCA_004794785.1 Opisthorchis felineus
AAGTACAAGAGCGCAGCGAAAATTGCACCAATACACCTAACTCTGATCAACTCCGATTGCAAGATAATTAGCTGTAAAGCGCTGACTAGTAAGTCTGTGTACTTTTGAATGGAAAATTCTTATACATACATATAGGAAGAAGTATAAATCGTTCAGCTGTAATACCCTTTCGCTGCCGATCTGCCAAACCACCCGAAGAAAGCACGAGGGCTGGGATACTGCCAGGTTGCCCAAGCCTAGACAGGGGAAGTCGGGATGCAGGGGTCGAGTTCGAACCACGGACCTTCTGGTCAGTATATTAGCTCTCTTACCACTGAGCCATCTCGACCCCGGTCGCAGTTAATCATGCTGGGGCGTTGTATTTTGCCACTGTTGTAGTGTTAACTGGATTCCTGTTTAACCAGTCACAATACCACAGTGATTCAATGAAATAAGCAACTGAATTTGCAACAATGGCAATCCGTAGCTCATCTCTGGCCGTAGCACTTAAGTGTGTTTCGTGAGAACACTCACGCCAGCGTTCGATTTACTTGCCTGTACGTAGCAAAAATGGTCGATGAGTTTTCACTACAATCACCCAAATATAAAATGTAGTGAAGAAAAACGAGGAGCCAACGCTATCCTCCACAAAGCAGATGCTCTAATTTCCGTGCTGACTCAAAAGTCTTCAGCTAGCTGCGTTCTATCAGAGTTCTCAATGCGCCCATCTTAAGGACTTCAGCGATGGATTATTGTGAATACAGAGAGGTCGACACTTGGTGTTCGTCCCACGTTGTCCAGACATTGAAAAAATCCAGAAGTCGTTCAATCTCAGATCTATTGAACGATCCTTTCGTACAATCTCCTGCACCAAAAACTTCATTTTGTTGCCATACACTGATAATGCCTGATCGTGTTTGGTGACATATTTAATGCTGATAAACAGATGGAGTAGACAGGGGATCTACTAGCCCGATTAGTAGTTTAAATACGCAGTAAAATATATTTAAAAAAAACTCCACTCCTCTGGTATCAACCACACATCCTGGAGTAGCTGTTTTTGGCTCGCCTCCTCAAGTTGCTTTGGATATTTATGAACTAACTGACCATCACCACCACGGTAGCAAGTGAGCGTCATTTTTAAGCATCGTTGGCCGCATCCTCTCTATTAATGGATAACACAACTTCTACAAAATACGAGGGACATCAATATGATAAAACTAAATTTTCAAGTGAAAGCAAGAAGCAGACTGCGTCTGCATCCACCTCTCTAGAGCGACCAGCTTTAACGTTACGATCAGCGATCGCTTAACACAAATCCGACGGCAGCCACAAATTTTGGTCACACAGCACTGTGGTTTCGCGGATGCGGAAATTGCACGTTGGGCCATCAACGAACGAACAATTTAGATTAGAATGATGTTAGATCAATCATGGATTGAAATTCCTGGTCCTCGACAATAAACACCGCCAAAAGGGCTCAAGCTTCACTGCTGATCCGTCTCTACTTCTTGATGTGCAATTTTAGCCGAGTCAACTCGTGAAGTTCATTTCATAACAGTCAAAAGCAAATAGGATTTTGTACCATACGGAAACCCTCACTGATGCGGAAGTCAAATAATGTAGCGCCGTGCCGTTCAGCATAAAGGTGAACTAATTAACACTGCATCCCATCCAGAAGAAGGATCAAATGATTTGATGTAAACAAGGTCAGGTGCTTTATCTGTTGAGAAACCTGGGAGTAAAAGTGGAAACCTCGATAAAAGGTGTAGAAAAAAAGCAAAAATTAGACGTCTGATAACAGGTAAATATGTTCCCTTCAGGTGCATAAATTACTTCGACGCAGCAAGGGCAAAACTTGGACCACTGTGTACAACAAATGCTAGGTTGTATCACTCCTTTAAGAATTGTTTCAACAGCGTCAGACGGTGCTTCTCACACATATCCATAGCATTCTGGAGGGCCGCACGATCAGTGATCTCCGCGCGTTCGATTTTCCAGGCTAAGTCTTCTACCTCAGCCTCCAACGCCGCCTGTTGATACTCAAACAGGTCCTTGTTAATAAGTTTCTCGGAGAAATACGCCATCGGATAGGTATATTTCAAGGTGTACCGACAGTTGCGTAATGTTTCAGCTGCTGTCAACAAGTACTGCCAATCGATCCACGTGCCATCCATTGCCAAAACCTTCTGGTGGATGCGTGCACTCACGGCCGCGCGATGTTCTTGTTCCAATCTGAGGCTCTGTTCGTGGTTGGCCCACTGACGATTACAAGAATCAGAACAATGGGCGATGACAGTGGGAATGCATTGAGACTGGTGATACAAATAAGGCAACAAAATAATAGAAAAAATCCCTGAAACATCAGCGCCAAAGGATATTTCCTTACTCACATTTAAATACTCAAAAATTCCGACAAACAAGCGCGAAAAATGATCCATCACCTTTGCTTAGAGTCCCCAACCGTAAAAGTTTCATCTTTCAAATACGAACCAAAGTGGAACACGCTACTGAAAGCCGAAACCTATGCGATAGGTAGTTTATAACCTTGGCTATGATCAGTAGTTGGGCGGAACTTTACAATAAGCTCTTATTGATTGCAGAGTCATGGTTCTGTCAAAGGATTTTGTGACTTCAAATCAAGTGAACATACGCGGCTAACTTAGAGAGCGCACCACATGAACGCTGTGAAGTGAATGTTTGGGTGGCGACGCACGCGGACGGCCTGAGGCCAACAAACCGCGATGCCTAGATAACCTAGATTCAGATAGCCGACCTACATATGCCAGCCTAATGAACTGCATTCAGCGCAAAGGACCTCGTGTGGCTGTATCCGGACGGATCCCCGTGGAGATTGATGAATATTTAGGAAATGAGTGTATTTGTCGAATTTCGTGCAATTTTGCTTCGAGTAAAACATAATGTTGACGAAAAATCGGAGACTGAGCCTACCTGATGAGCCCCAAGAAGGGCGAAGCAGGTTGTGGGCTGTCCAAAAGTTTTCAGCAACCTTATGAGTAGTGTATTAAGTCTATAGTTTAACATTCTTCGCTCGAATTTAATAGTCCTACGATGGCCGCGATAAAACGTTGTAGAAAACATGGTCATTACAATAACATGTTGAGGAAAAGTGGTGATCTATTCAGTAGGGAAAAACTGAGAAACTGAAACAGACAACACATAAAGTGAGCAGCTCTCGGATCAAATGCAATCAAAATGACTATTAATAGAGCTCTATGTACAGGGTTGGCTTAGTAATAGTTTGGATTCCGTTTACATTAGAATCAACAAATATTCACAAGTATTAATAATAGTAACAGTGATAATAATAATAAAACTCACACGATCGTAGTAGAAGACGTAGCGTCGTAGCGCCTCTCGGGCACTGCTCCGATGAATGTCTTTCATAGCCTCAGAGGAGTTGTATCGACTGCAGTTGTATGAGCCCCGATGGGTGTTCCAAGCTGGAATATTGAATCGAGTTGTCAACAGGGTGAACAGTGTTCGTATATGATGACATCATCCAAAACAAGTATGACGTGGATGAATATTAGGAGATAAAGCTCAGCTGGGAGAAGAACAGATCAAATTAGTAAAGCAGTTCACGATGTGAGGCGCGACCAAGAGGTTTTATTTGGACTAATCCAACCCTGGCTTGGAGACCGCCCCTTTCTCGAGGAGCCCGGCTTAATTCTTCCCTTGGGTTGCACGACAGTTATGCATCAAAAGAGTGCAACACATGGATCGTTTAAAGTGATTATTCACTACATGTCAGTAGACGGGTATTTACGGGGTTCTCCCCCTCTCTCAAAGCAGTAATCTAACGCCGAGGAGACGTATCAAACTACGATTACCTATCTGAAGAGAGGCTACTGCGAGAAAAAGGCGGTTTTCTCTTCTCCATGGAGGTGGACGCTGTTCTGAAGGCATTTGATTCAAAACTAGTGTACCGAGTGGCTTTAAACTGTCGGCAAGTTGTGCAATTCTGCGGTAGTGTTTCTCGGCCAACCATTCAGCGCTAACTGAGTGCGTTTGTCAATCAAGGTCAATGTGTTGCAATTCACAGTGAATTCCTCGGATCTTCGCCTGCAATTATTGATGCTGTTTCAAAACGAATATCGAAAAGCCGGATGTATTTCGCTCATGTTATTTGCTTAGATCTCTTGTTCATTGTAGGCGATGACGACCGATGCCACATAAACAGGGTCGAGAAGTGTACAGTTAAGCTCGATGTTGCATATTGTTAAGTGAAGGTTAACATCAATTAAGTCGCAAAATGATCTTTCTGGTAGTGAATTTGGGATCATGGTTCTTCTAGGCTAACAAGGCTAAAAAGACATTGAAGAGGTTAGAGTTGATGTGCGTGATGGCTCACACTGTTAACCCCACTAATATTTTCAAATTATGGTTTCACTCTATACTACTGAATTACGTAGGGTAAAGTATACTTAGCGTCGGACAATTTTATCGAATATATCTAGGTGTGTGGACACCAGTACTTTCACTATACGGTACATTTTAAATTGAGATTAGGATTGTCACTTCCATATGTTTCAAAATGCGTGGATTTGATCAGCGATACCAATAAAATTCAAGTAACTGTATGAAAAGTGTAACACGTTGGTAGTGTGTGCATTCGTTGCCAACATTCAACGAATACCAGTTTTCTTTCAATCAAAGCCAGGCACCAGTTCGCGTTACTGGTTGGTGTACAGCCGTCCACGATGATGATATTGTCACCAACCGAATCAAGTTATTTGTTGCATATACCATTGTGAGCCATATATACCATGTTACCGCGTATGCTAGACACCAGAAATACTTAGGGAGATTGCATCTTAGTCTAGAAACATGAATACTGAAGCTCCAATTAACTCTGCAAGTGAATCTCAACCGACGTGGTTTCAAAATTCAGGCAGGAAATTCAGTGAGTGTGTGCTGGTCACCAATGGCAATCATCGATCATTGAGTTTGTGGTATTCCCCAACCCCACTCTACTTCAAATCGACCGTTTCCGTTGCTTACTGGTAACTAGGTGGCACTCACTCTGCGATCCCTTATTGTTAGCCGAAGAGTGAAGAGGTGCCATAAATGTGCTAAAACACATCTAGACATAATTCTAAGCTGGAAAAGGGGGCGAGATGGCTCAGTAGTTAGAGCGCGAATTTACTGACCAGAAGGTCCGTGGTTCGAACCCGACCTCTGCCTCTCGACTTCCCCTGTCTAGGCTTGAGCAACCTGGCGGTATCACAGCCCTCGTGCTTCCTTCTGGTGGCATGGCAGTTAGGCCCCGAAAGGGTGTTACAACTGAACGATTTTTTTCTAAGCTGGAAAACGAGAGGAATTCGAGTGATGCGGCTTCAGACGGTTGACGGTGGCTTTGTTTTCGTAAACACAAACCAGATTGGAACGAAGGAAAGATGGAGCGAACAGGGGAAGAATGCGGTAAGGTAAGCCTGAGTGGTTGTGGCGACGTTTGGCAGTCTGAATGGCGGGACCTAGGTAATGGTCTCCAAGTTGGAGCGCAAAAGTGTTACACCTAAGAATGGGACGGTGCTGACATTAGACCGTAAAGCCGAGCTGTAGACAAAACCCATAAAATTCGAGTTGATTTCGACGAGGTATTATAGTATGATTTCAAGCCAAGCGTCCAGAGCATTGTGAACACAGCTGAAAAATACTACCCCGTAATGAACACAGAAGACGGCTCCCTGATTATTTGTGTCAAAGGTGGCGATATTCCAACGGTAGGACCGTGCTGATGAAGGTGAACCTTCTACAGCAATAGGAACCAAGAAAATGACCATGAAGTCGAGCAGACCGCTACAGAACGAAGCGATAATGATCAGTACTCATCAAAGATGGCCTACCAAAGTCCCGGGCCACAATACGATGATGGTTGGAGTGGGTTTCCGGTGACTAAACAACTGGACGCTAAGTTGTGCTCCGAACAGGACAACACGAACAGGATGATTAGCTAACCGGGCGGACTATGTGGATGATACCACACTGCCAGTTTACGACAAAGAGTTCACTCGACCGTACGTACGATTTAACAGAGAGCGACTACCGTTCTAAAGAACACTTTGTAGGTCCAAGCAGAATTCACGTTCAAATGTTTAACAAAACTTTCAACGTAATAAATTGGACAACTGAATCGGGCTATCTATTTTAATAGATGTCTGAACAGCGCATACACTGTGAAAGGCGATCTTCGAGCACAAATTGTGAAGGCTATCTTGCTTTACGCATTCACAAGCCCACTAGTCCGGTTCAAAGACATAAAAATGTCATCAAAATTTCGAGCACCGCTGTCTCCGAAATGATGCGAGCACTGAGCAACAAATCTGATCCCTTATAAGAGCACTTAGACATATCGGTCATATCGAGACACAACCTCATGCACCGTTTGGAAAACATAACATTATTCCCCACTCTTAGTGTTGGTTGGAAAAAATCGGCGGCGAAAAGACTCCTCCAAGTGCCGTGGGATCTCCGCTATTTCATGGTTGGGTTTCAGGCGATTCTCCCACCAAATGGCCGCAAATCCAGCAGGACCCAGCATGCGAACAATCCTCTAGTGGAGAGCATGCTGTCACTATATGCATGCAGGCTACTTAGCTAAAATTCCCCGGATAACTGGGCGGATCCGTCAGCCTGCTGAGTCAGTGAAGGCCACAAAGGGACCGTCATGCTGATACTTCTAGTTTCAGTACGATGCGCAAACAGGCATAGTAACACTGAAATGTGCGACTGAGCAAGCAACTTACCATCCATACAAACCCAACAAAATTCATGAGAGCACTTTGTGCACACCTGAAAGTCAGGGAGAAAGTGGATACCGTTAAAAAAACTGTGGTGACAGTCGTAAAATAAGTCATATAAGTTTTGCTGACCGTAACCCACGAATGGCAGCCAGACAGCAGTAACATAAAACATTTAGATGAGGAACAAATGGATAGCGGTTAAGTCTTTTTCAGGGCTCATTGGATGTGAGTTTCTGCAGTATCTCAAAAAAACTGGAGGTGAACAGCGCTTCCCAACCATTCAAGCAAACTAAAGTTTGCAGGGTAAAATTCAAAATTTTCATTTTCTTTGCCGCTGAAAAAATACACCGGGTGAGTTTTCCGTGGTCAGCTAGAGTGCGCACAGGTAATGGTGGAAGTTCGCGAATTCACGACCATCACAACCATACGTTCCAACAGCAGTACCTCCGAAAAAAAAAATTTTCAATTCGACCCATCTCTGATTGCCTGGGCTCCTTTACCTTTTAACCACAATAATACAGGAACTTCGGAGTGGTGGAATGATTCAGAGGCACCTCATTTTCGATCAAAAGAAGTTTCTCAGTTTTAGGATACCGCAAGGTCTAAAATTGGCATTCTATTAGTTAATAGCCCAACCCTAAATGTCTCAAGATTGATCCTTTTGATTTTCGTCACAATTGACACGGAAACCAAAACTTGTACCGCTGTCATTAATGTTCTCCATCGTTTAATAAACCTGAGTGCACAAATCGACAAACAGAAAGGTTTACTTCCTGGCGGAGTTCTGATCAATCTAACTGGATGGGTAACTGCAGATTCCAACAAACATGAAGCCAAGGCTAGTATCGCCACAAACCAGTGTTCGTTGGAACGGAGGTGTGAACGAATAAACGCTTCGCGCAAATTTTCCGTCAGATGGTCGTAACCCAAAACAACACCAAATACTACGTATATATAGTTAGGTCAGATAGATGGTTATGCCAGAGTGACAAACAGAACATGATAAGATCGTCGTGATCGTGTGTTTACAAAAACAGCAACATACCATGTGATTGCAGCCCCCGTTTTTCTCGATACATACATGACATTCCGGACAGTCCTTGGTATTTGCAGCAATGTAGGTGGCTGTACCGGAGTCATCTTCACACTTCGCCAACCACAGTTTCATAGTATCACAGTCAACTGGTGCATGGTACTGCCCACCGCAGGCAAAGCAGAAGCGAGACTGGCAATGCGAGCAGTGAATCAGGCGCGCCTTGGGTGATTCCAGCGCACGGATGATCACAGGACAATCGGCTCCAATGCAAAACCTCAGCAGAGGATGACACTAAAATGATAGCGATATTATGCTGGTCTGAACGACGAAACATAAGTACTTCCTTTTCAACACTGCTAGTCTTAGTTTGACAGACGTAAAGCTCAAACGAGCGGAACCATGGTTGGGTCTGTAAACAGTGACAGATGGAAACTGAAACAGGACACTGGTGTTGCAGCTTATAATTCTCTGAGCGCTGACCGACTTGTTGGCTGTTCTTAAAACGGATAATGGGAGGGACCAACCAAAACGTATGCACGGTTGCCTGAGTTGCACATACCGTACTCTCACAAACACAAGTATTAGATGCATTCCATTGTGAGTTTTACGGCAAAACCACTATATGTTAATGGACAATTTTATCACAGATACAACTGGCTACGCTGGAAAGCTGATGAGCTGCGCAGAAGCTTGCAAACGCCGTGGAAAGTAGAACCTCGAGACAATGCAACAATTTTCCAATTGACCAAACTACCCCACACTCCGCGTTATGAATCGATGGGAATTGGGGTATGGATTCTAACATAGAATCCCCACGCATTTTCTAGGGTGAAGAAAAGGGTAGAAAGTAATCAAACGACAGCTCAGAACGCCCTAGTTAACCAGTATGGGTGTGGTCTACACGGCTACGAATTGAAGGAGGAGCCAGACAAACAGGCAGTCGCGGAGAACAGCTGTTGTTTTTGTTAGCGTATTTTGGAGATGAGGCTGGTAATCAGACTTCCTATAAGAATGCACAGCTCAACTGCATTGAAACTACAGTAAAAGTGTGATTGTATCACAATACAGCAGCGGGCTCCACCGTCAGGATCCGGGATGTCATCACAACAAAGCTGAAATCGTTTCAGAAAAACAGCCAGTGAATTTACTGCTTCTCGATCGAAGTCGAACCTTTTCCAAAATACTTGGTGCAAAAACTTCTTCAAACCAGGAAAGATCATTCAATAGTGCACTTCAAAGGATTAAACGGAGCTGTTCAAAGAATTAACTTCAGCTTAATCACGCTTTAAAGTACGTTGTCAAATTGACGGATGGATCGAAGCCTAGTTCAATAGAATCAAAGTCAACAAACTGCAACTACACTTCATCCACGGCGTACGCCTTTCGGACCATAACCAGACAAGTATTGACGCTGAACTAGCTTCAGACAGCCAACCTAGGACAGCTGCTTTTCGAAACATCACGATGGTAGGCTCACGCTCAAACGAGAAAAGCTTAGTCACTGTAAAGCAAGGAAGCCCAACATCCCGCTGATTGTGTGCGGGAATTGATCTTCAATCCTACAAGGTAGTTCGGTGATCCCACAAATCCTACCAATACCGATAGCCTAAGAAGCACACTTTACAATCACAATGCAGACTTCGTAAGGCACCTGTCTACCTCCAAACCATCAATATAGTTAGCACAACTGGTCTTCGCTGATGTCACCAAAATGCACGGTCGCAATAAAACCCATTTTCGTAAAATGAATAAGTGTGGGGAGATTTTGTAGTTTTCAACTGAGACTTCGTCCTGTCAGTGAGGTTGAAAGCATAGGAGCACTGTGCAGTTGTTTCATCTTTATTGGGAATCATCAGCAGTGCACATCCAACGAAACTCAGACCTTCTGACTAGTGGTTGAACACTTAACCGTTCAGCCACGAGCGGCAAAGCAGTAATGTGATTGGCTCTCATCTAGACAGGATACAGCACCGTAAAGCTTAGCTATGCTAAGTGAAGTCACTGTTTGATGCCAACGAAAGTTTCACACGACCGGGCACTCCAAACTTGCCCGATGCATCTCAGTAAGAGAGGAAGACGTCGTATGCCTGCTTTCATGAACCGGAAATGACAGGACGCCAAATTGGACTCCGCTGGCGATTTGTACGAAAGTTTAAAGTCGTACGCCAATGTTCGTATAATCGTTCCAGGTTGTAGGGCCTATAAGCCACATCCTGAAAGCGACCGTCTCAACCAGTGAATGCATTGAATGGTACGACTCAAAAGCATAAGCGGACAAAGGGGACTCACAACTCACCAGGACCATTCGATGAAAAATGAATTTTTGATACTTGTCCCTCAGCGGAGATCCCTTGAGCATAGATAAAAGAAAGTCTTCGGGTACCGAAAGTTTGCACGATTGTCCCATACACTTGATATCCAGAGTCAACGCTTCGATTTGGATAGACAAATGAGACGACCAGCATTCCGAACAGTATCGATGACCGCAAGAAAGTCCGTACAAACCTGAATGACTGTTATCCTGTCCAGACGCCTGTGTTGAAGGTGTGCCTGAGCACGGAGGTGATTCGGAGAACTCAATTTTCGCTCGAGAGGATGGAGGGGTGTTGCAACAGACAGGACACACTCTATCTGGAACGGGATTGGAGTGAAGGGAAGTACCAGTAGAAGCTAAGTTGTATCCAGAAACGGTATCTTCAACTATCATTTTAATTCCCAATATCCTCCGCTTATCGTCTCTGCTGCTGTTATAGAACCAGAACACAATTATATCTGCCCGGATGCACGATCGAAACATCTTCCGCATATTATCTCAAATTAAAAAAAAAACAAATACAGTACCTCTCGTTAACTAGCCCTACCCCAAGAAGAAGCTAGTTTTGTTCCTATATTAATTATGTATGCTTTGTTGTCAAGGTTATCCCCAGAGACACGAGCCCTTTCTCTAACCCGTTCCTCTTCGGTCAATGTAATTTTTTTGTCTAAGCAACAAGGTAAACCAAATTTCCACAGTATGCTACTGGTGAGTATTACGTTGCTAACTCAGCAAACTCAGAGAAATGAACCTGAGAGCATACGGACAGATCAAACCAGTAGCGTCCGCCGGTCTATAATAGGACCCCTTAATTTAGCCTAATTCAGTCATGTTACGGAGCGGGTGCTAATGAGGAAGAATATTGTACTTCAAAAATAACTTGCGTTATTGCTTGCCGTCTGGTCACGAAGAGACTGGACCTTACCGTGGTGTGCCGGTTTGTGTACCTCAGCGACCCATTGAGCTATACTGGGGAGTGTTCGCGCAACATTCACAGAGCCTCACATACCAGGTTGGTCAGTGGGTAGAGGTCTGACGAACACAGTCTCCTGGCCCTCCAGGTTGGGGGTTGGAACACGTGTAGCAACGTGTTCCGTAAAATTGGTAATG
>SJOL01002419.1:160156-173394 GCA_004794785.1 Opisthorchis felineus
ACACGGGAAATTCGCCCTCGGCATGCTTTCGAATTCAGCTGACCCAGTCATTCAGTAGTTTGATCAACAGTACTGCATTTTTTGAGCTTTCAAACACTTTTCGAAAGAAAATGCGGGAAATTAAGACAGCACCAATTTTCGTGAACAGGGCTTGGTCCAGCAAGAGAGTTCACGACTTCGCAAGATCCTGTTGGAGGAGGAAGAAGATAACGTCTGCCAAGTATACTCTTTTTGGTTTTCAATTCACTGGTGTTTCATCGTTTCACGGATAGAAACAGCACAAAAATAGTTGAAATTATGCTGAATTCGGTCATTAATTTGAAGAACAGATATACACTGGTTAATGGGCCCAACCTACGTGACTGTTCATTCTGGAGTGCGGATTCTGCCGAACCTGTGAAGAAAGAGTTAGAACATAGCGTCCTGTTTCGAATGCGTTGACATAATAAGGCGGAGTAGCCTCCGGACGATAGACTTTATGGATAGTGGTTTACACTAATGGAAGCTACACATGTAATGCAACTCTTATTGCGCGTGATGACTCAGTTGATTTATTATTCCAGACTTTGGTACAAAATTGCAGAAAGAAAGTGCGGACAAAATAGCGATTAACACGCGCAATTCAGTGAGGTTGGCTGGCTGGATTGATATTGGCGAAAATAAACAAAGTAGGAATTGTTGAGCGTCGGTTATGAGAAAAGCTGAACCACCAAAGATGATAGAAAAAGCCTACCTGAACTTGGCTTCGATGGTGTCATGTATCGTTGGACAGGATAGCCGAGTCGTTGAATTTCTCGTACGCATGCCATAACAGCGGGGCTATCGGATTTAGAGGGATTCCCCGAGGCAGCCGGCAAAAGACATTGGGTAATCAACCATCCCAGGGGATTGGCGATGAACTTCGATTTGACAGAATCCATATCCCAATCATGGTTGAGAAGAAATAAGCGTGCGATAGAAGGGGGGACCTGTAATGGGAGACACTGGTTGAGTGGTCTCTGGACGGAAACCAGCATGGCAAGCGCATGGAAAACCACCACAAATGTGATATTTTCTGTCGATTACTAGGAGAAAATGATAAAGAATGGAAACTCAACTAAAGTCAACTCTAGATATAACCTGATGACTGGCTTTCGAGGAAAGAACTGGTAAGCGAGAGTGGCGATATAACAAATTCAAACGGTGCCAAGCTTACTGAATTTCTTAGGAGTTGGCATAATGAAACATCCCCAGTGAATACGGATTACCTTAAAGACAATAATCCCCAGTGTGCCATCGATGACGCCTGTCTTGTGTTGATCATCTAATAAGTTGTACTTTTTTCCAGCAGCCACGGTGTTAAACTTCTAAACTCCAAAGTATTGTGGATCTTTTCGGCGTTCACGCTGAACTGATTCATGGGATAAATCATGTTGTTCTCCTTTGTCCTCTATGAGACCAAAGTTTCGTTCCAGATTGTTTCGTCCAGCTCGAAAGATCTCAATAAAAATTTCGCCGTGTAGTGATATTTTAACGAAAACGAGAACGCTCTAGTTCTCGCATCTGGTCAGGTGACATAGGCGAATGCCATTTCCGTCAACTCATTGGGACCTATTCTTCTTCCGCATGAACTTAGTGGGCGCGGACTGATATTACGCTATCGGGCTAAGTAACGAAATAGATGTTAGGGGTGTTGAGATGGTTACAGTGATAAATTAAACTGAAGAATTAGACTAAATTAAGTGTTGTCATCATCCCAACAAAGCTTTCTTGCATACGCAGTCAATGTGAAGGGAGTTAAGTTGAGTGACGAAATGAGATAAAAGAAAAGAGCAATGTGTTATGCTGTCATGATATCAGCTTACTTTCAACACAGCTAGCGTCTAAAGACTTAGTGCACTGATTTTGTGAAGGATTTCAGTGTCTCCAAATTATCGCTCGGGTTTGATAGAGGCATCAGGTAGGATCGGCGTTGATAGACGAGTCACCCATAAGTGAAAGCCTATGCTGGTGAGGTCACGTATCTCGGGCGGAGGGATATCTATTCCGCATAGCCTCTGCAACTAAACCTTGCGCTTCACAGACAGGATGTGATAGGAACCAGGAGACCTACCAGGCAAGTCAAATGTATTGTCCCTGCATTGGGACTCGGATGACGACCTATCAAAGGTAAAATACGACGTGAAAACCCGAACTATACAGTTGATGGTGCTTCTGACTTAATATTCAGAAGAGCAGAAGATCGCACCACCAAATTAATACGTGTTCATCAGGACCATACTGTACTGTTCAAACATATTACCAGGAAAACGAAGATACGGGATCCTATGTCCTGGACAGTTCGTGGACTTGTGGTAGATGGAACAGTTGTAGTCTGATGCCGCTATGCACAACAGAGAATTTGAGACATCAAACTCATTGCACTGTTCCGTAGGAATTTGATAAAGTGATGCAGCACATCTTGTTAGGTCTACTTGCAAGGCGGCATCTTTAGGATTTTCCGGTTGGAAAGCCATCGGGGACTTCGTCGTCAAGTGATTAAGACCCAATTCGTCATACAAGCGCGGAACCTCTCATAAACCTCCATGACCCTAGTTATGGAGATCACCCGTTAAGTGCTTCCGTAGAATGCTGCAATGCTTTGAACCAATTATCAAGACACGGTTACCTTCATCTGGCTCAGTTCGCCTTAGACAGTATCGCTTCTGCGGTCAAGCCATGAATGAACTAGAAACTAGCCGGGTATCAAAAAGAGGTGATTTGTTTTATTATAGTTAGCAACGTCACTAGGCAGAGTTGTCGACCAATCTAGGTAGCCGATGAAAGTCGGTTAAAATTCGCATGTTGTTGAATGTCTACATACCCTCACTGGCGAGTTCGTTTCATTAGGGTCAATTTACATAAACGGCGGAAATCTGAGTAGGAATCTCGACGTGCGCATTTGAATCCGGCAATGAGATAAGGTACCTTTATGATGTACTTCACAGTGTTCCATACCTGGGTAGCAGAATTAGTATTCAGTCGTAATCGGACTCCAACTATGCAAGATATAAACAATGGTACAAACGTGAGCGCTCCGTGTTTCTGGTGCTGACTTTGAATTCAACAATGTCTCAGAAATATAGCTGTAATCGACTGGAACCGACGAATTCACAATGTGATCGGTGGATGGGTTTTGTTGAAGCATAGAGAACTTCCCTCAAGGAATGCATTCAGCACTGCAACCTACGGCATTTGGGCCATTCTAATCATACCGGGTTACCGCCTGCCGAGACGAGCGCTGTTGTTCGGAATGGCGGAAAACTGGGAGTGGACAAAAATTGACGTGGCAGAAGGGAGTGCAGGGTGTTCGAAAACCTTGGGTGCCGTTGGTGATGTTAACCTTCCAGGATGGGGTCCACGTGACACTCCCTATGCTATACGGTAGCGAAGCACTAGTGTCCTCATCTGGTGTTGCCAATAACGATGACGATGAGTTCGAATAAGCAAAATGACAGTCCTCTATTAATAAATGGCTTAAGTGAAGACCTCAGTAAATTGAAGATGAATTCAGATTACGTCCTGCAAGTCATCATCATCACCATCATCATAATCATTAACAGCATGAAATCAGTGTTCAACACCGATGCTTCACTGCCATACAACCATGATTTATTTGAAAGCCTTATTGTGAAGAATAGAATAAAGGTGGACATGGAAGGGACTTAGTGCTACCTTACTACAATCATTCTGAGGAGCATACACCTCCAGACACTCATTCAGTCAATCTTGACAGAAACAGACAACAAAATCGCCAATAACATCAGTTGGCAGCCATATCTTGCAGCGTCTCCAACAAGCCGCAGTGGGAAGCATGCGGTCCCCATCCTGGAAGGCGAGTAGCACCGACAGCACCCAGACGTCTCGTAATCTCCTTCATACCATTCTGACACGTCAGCGGTTGGCCACCTCTCTGAAGTGGGCATGGAAAACAGCACTCTCTTCGATAAACGATGGTTCAGCATGCACAATACGTGGCCTAACCAACGCAGCTTCTGCTGCTGGACACATTCCTCAATGGAAGTACCCGTTGCACAACCAAAAACTCGCTTTCTAACTGCCTCGTTACGGATTCGCCGACACCAACCCACACGAGCTATGGTTCTGAGACAACGATTGTCAAACACCTGAAGACGTCTCAGTTCCGCTGCTCGAAGAGGCCAGGTCTCACAGCCATACAACAAAACAGCCCGCACTGTAGCTTGATACACACGTCCCTTGAGTTTCAGGGATACACCACTTTGACGCCATAGGTGCCTCAAATTAGCAAACGCGACCCGTGCCTTGCAGATTCGTGCATTGACCTCGTCTGTCACACTACCATCAGAACTAATACAACTACCCAGGTACGTAAAACGCTCCACAACTTCCAGTGCCTCTCCCTGGATTGTAAGTGGCGTGTTCAGTGACTGCATGTCCAGCAGCATGACCTTACACTTTGTGGGTGCAAAGTGCATACCAAAGGACGGGATGACTTTGGTCAGTTCATCCAAAAACACCTGCGCCCTCTCCTCCTCTTCGAAGATGAGAACGATGTCGTCTGCATATTCCAGATCGACAAGGTTTTCGTCACAGGCTATCTGAACACCGGGGTTTTGGAGACCTTCCAGCGTTCGTCTCATTATCTCATCGATCACGAAATTAAATAGGAAAGGAGAGAGTGGGCATCCCTGACGGACACCGCTTTGTGTACGGAAGCTTTTGGAGAGCTCGCCGTATACTCTCACACGTCCGGAAGTCCGAGAATACAAAGAGCTTATTATGTTCACAAACTTCCGGGGCATTCCTTGGTGGGCAAGCGTGTCAAGAAGAACAGACCGGTCAACCGAGTCGAATGCGCCTTGGAAATCCAGGAATACTAGAATCGTGGGTCGCTTATACGTATGGCGTTGTTCTAGCACCTGACGAAGTGTGAAGATTTGGTCAACGCAACCCCTACCAGGCCGGAATCCCGCTTGCTGCTCTCGAGTCAGTGTTTCACGAGCCACCGTAAGGCGACGAAGCACGAGTGACGCCAACAGTCTCGTTACGACCGGGGTCAAGCTGATCCCCCTGTGGTTGCCACACTCACTACGAGCCCCTTTTTTGAAAATGGGCACTATCACCGACTCTCCCCAGTTGTCTGGGACAGACTCCTTTTCCCAAATGCAAGCGAACAGATCAGACAAGCGCTGACTGAGGACTTCACCCCCATCTTTGAACAATGCGGGTGGGAGGTCATCCGGACCAGAGGCTCGGTGGCGCTTGAGAGAACATATGCAGTCATAAATCTCCGATGCCGTAGGCGGTTCCACGTTCACCGTCCAAGGTTCTACGTCACCTGTGGGATCCAGATGAGTGCCAGCTGGTGGCCATGACAATTGTTGTTCGAAGTATTCGGCCCACCGATCGAGGCGTTCTTCTTTATTCGATATGGTCACTCCATTCCGATCCTTGATGGTTTCGCTCACAGGTGGTTTCCGGGGACCGGTCGCACGGATCAACTGAAATAATCTTCGGGCATTACCGGCTTTCTGGGCCTCTTCCATTTCCTTGGCTTTCTGTGTCCACCACACTTCACGGTCGGCTTGCACGCTCGCCTTCACTTGACGTCTGATACTTCGTCGTGTCAAGTTATGTTCGGGGCCGGCTGGGATATTTCTCCGAGATTTAAGGAGTGCCACCGTTCGGTCGGATATCCAGTGCTTGAGTGAGCCTCGTGGTGCCGTACCACAGGCAGAATTCCCAGCACTATGCAAAGAAGTGGCAATCTCGTCCCAGTATGAGTTCGCATCTGATGGTGTAGCATTTGGAAGAGATTCTAGGAGACGATTCTGGTAAGTTCGTCTAACATCCGGATCTGCCAGTCTTTCAGTTGCCAAGCGATTTGTCCGCACCTTACGCGGCCCTGGAAAACGTAGGGAGAAGCGACTCCGGACGAGTGCGTGGTCAGAATCCACAAATGTGTTCCAAAACGACCGACAGTCAGTTATTGATCCACGCCATCGGTAACTGATGGCAATGTGATCGATTTGAGTTTGTGGCCGGCATGCCGTTGGAGGACACCAAGTGGCCAGACGACTTCGGCTATTTCGGAAGTTGGTACTGCATAAAAACAGCCTGCGATCAGCACACAGCTGGAGCAGTCGTTCACCATTGTCCGTACGTACCGAGTCCAATCCATGTCGACCTCCTAATTGAGTCTCAGATACGCTAAGCCTGCCCACTTGTGCATTCAGATCTCCGGCAACCACCACGATATCTGAGCTTTTAGCTCGCCGCAGCAGGACATTCAGGGCGTCGTAAAACCTGTCTTTGACGGCGTCGGAGCTACAGTCAGTTGGGGCATAAGCAGACACGATAAACAGACATCTCTCAACTTCCCGCTTGTGAGACTCCTTCACAGACGTTGCCAGACGAACCGCACAGAGGCGACTATCAACAGGTATCCAGTCAAGCAAGGATACTTCCGCCCGGTGACTTATGACGATACCAACCTTTGCTCACCCTGCCGCAGCAGCCTCTGGGTCGCCAGAGGTGAACAGCCGGATACACAGCACACATCAATGCCAAGCAAGTCCAGTGTGAGAGCAAGAGCAGCTTGTTGTCCTGCTTGCTTCAGAGTGCGGACATTGAAGGCGGCCAGATAGACTGGGTGTCGAGGCTTGAAGATTGATTTGGAGATACCTGAGGATGTCAGCGCCATGTGACGAGCAGATGTTGCACGCAAAACCGATGCAAGACGGAAGGAGTCATCAGTCCTAAGTGCTGGGCCTACAAGGGTAGAGTTATTAATGGGGTGGGGAGAGGGGGAAGAAGTATGTGAAAGAGAAAGAAGGGAGACGTCAGCAGTAGCATGTTTTCGCTTACGCGCCCTGCTGTATACAGCGACTCAGGTTGATGGCACCACGCGACGGCCGATGTGGCATGAGTTTAGTTGTATTGGTGCAGTTCATGGTTGTACGTAGGCTGGGATACTGCCAGGGCGCCCACACCTAGACAGGAGGAGGATTAGGGTCCACAAAGAATGCCTTTGGCTCAAAAGCCTGACCGCAAGGCAGCGGTGTATGGCTGGAAATACAAGTGCATTACCATTTTTACGGAACACGTCACCACACAAGTTCCAACTCCCAACCTGGAGGGCCAGGAGACAGTATTCGTCAGACCTCTAGCCATTGACCAACCTGGTATGAGAGACTCTGTGAGTGTCGCGGGGACAACCCACAGTATAGCTCAATGGGTTGCTGAGGTGCGCAAACCGTCACACCACGGTAAGGTCCAGTCTTTTCGTGACGGTCAAGTTAAGCTGTTTCATTTCGAATTGGAAATCACCAGCAGTATATTTTTCCCGAATCTCGTTCGGTTTACGTTTAACATGGTTCCATTAAGCTAGGGATGGTTTGCCAGCAGTCGGGTTCAGCTGCACCGGACATATATAATGCCGTTCACTTCTAGACTATGCGCAGTGCGAGGTGCTCTTTGGTCAAGTACCGCCTAGGGGACGAAACTGAAGATAATCCATGTAAAAGAAAAGCAGTGGCACCAGTTAAGGTATGAGCCATTGGACTTCACCAGTGACGTTTTGATGACTCTCCACTAACCCCGGTAGCAGGTCAGTCCACGGCAGTCCTGTAGACTGCGCGGTAGATTGAGTAGTTTTCAAGATTCAGGATATGCTGAAATGCGCAACCAGTAGAGGAGTGAGACTAAAAAATCGTTGCTTTTGAAAGGAAAGCTCTGCAGTATCACCTAGGAAAATGTGATCGAATATGAGTCAGAGATGAGGAATCTTTTTTAACTGTGATACGCTTTGATCTCAGGGGTACCAAGCAGCCGACCATAGGAAGATTAAGAATGTTTTGATATTGTTCAGTTTCTTAGGTATGGGAGTGAACAAAAAGAGTAGGTTAAACTAGAAGCATGAACCTCTGTTGTCAGGTAAGTTAGCAAGACCGTCATAGTAGACCCTAGGAGTTGGATGGCTGGTTCTCAAGGGCTCTAGACAGCCCGGTCCGTGAGGTTTGTGGGAAAAAATCAATCATGAACCTGTCCCTCAAACACGCGGTGCTAGGAGGATAAATAAATAACACTCCATGTTTCACCAGAAGGTGACACACTGACGGGTGCGAAATAAGTATGCGATTCGCATGTAGTTTGGTTGTAAACGGCAATGTTGTTGTCAGTTTCTACCCGGACTGTCTGAATGAGTGTCAGGTGTAGGCACCTCAGAAATATTGTGGTAGGCTAAAAGCAATACCCCCTTCCCTTTCCATTTCTATTCCGTTCTTCACAATAAGGCTGTATGGTAACGAAGTACTAGTGTCCAACACTGATGCTGTGCTGTCGATAATAACGATGAAGTATGAAGACCAACATCGTTAGGCGACTAAAAATAACGTAAAAATGAAGCATTTGGACTGATATTTAGTGAGCGAGTGAAAGCATCTGATTTCTGGGTTAATGTCTGCAGTCATGGGTTCCTCGGACGCACATTAAGATAGTATAGATAGTAGAAAAATGCGTGAAGTTCCCTTCTAATATCTGCGTCAGGTTGTGCAGTTTCAGTGGGGTCGACATCACGTGGATTTTCGGCGGGACAAGATTTGTTTGGTATTCGTGCTCCGTCAGAGAATAGGCCGGACCTTGCAAGCATCTTCCTGATGAGCAACACTAATGGTCCAAATATCCACGATTCCATGGGTATACATTATCGACAGACTGTCTAGTTCGAGCAGGGTGGGCTGTTGCCTTTCACTAAAGATCCGACAACTGCAATTACTTTGTGAACATACCGCAAGGCTCTTCATGAGACTGAGATATGGGTTGCTTGCTGCCTATGTTAAAACAACTGTTGCTTAATAAAAGCGGCAACAGTTCGTCAGGTGCACACCGACGAGTGAGTGTCGGAAGCCAATAGCCAGTAGTAACCGAAATAAGCGGAAAAATAGACCAGAAGTTTCTATGTGTGGTTGAGAATTTTGCCAAATATATGGAATTCCGGCCTGCTCTTTTAAAAAACAAAGGGTTCTATACTAAAAGTGGCCCACCAATACAAGTTCAGGTGCTCTTGGGATGAGGCCCCATCGTACGCTCACTGCTTAAAAGCCCCATAAGTATGAAAACTTGTCCAATGCCTGCCTTCATGATATAATTAAGCTCCGTTCGCGGGAAGAATGGTACACACCATTAAACACTTCTAACGTCCGACCTCTTTCATTAACGTCAGCATCGTTATTCAGGTAGTTGCCGCGGTTACGTGATGAAGCAGTCCAAAAACTTCTGCATGTGTACCGATGACGGCAATCGGGTTTTCACTGACTCTCCAAGGTCACTTTATACTTTCCTCTGGTAAATTCAGAGCACCAAGGAGATTGCTTCAAGATGTTCGTGCTAGCCTTGTGTCGTTTTTATGCTAGGCTATCCACATTTGTTCTAGATCAGTCGTAATACGAGGTTGTGTACGATGTAAAACTTGGCATGACCAGGTTAAATCGAGTCTAATTCTGTGGAAGCTGTAGTAGATTCATTAATATATTGACAAAGAGCAGGATTTTACCTCTTGAATTTACTTGGAGTGAACGGGCATACAAGTATATGAGATCGATTTACTGACTAAGCTTAGTACACGGTTGTACAGTTGGCTCAGAAATGAAGGGCGCACAGAAATTTTGTTGCCGTCGATGACGGCGACGAGAACACTGAAGAAACAGTCGTGGTCATTGTGGTGACAACGACAGACATGATGGTGGCGTTCAGATTATACATTTTGATCGTGTGCACATTGACCACGTATTGCTGCATAACAATACTGGGCTTCATTCCAATGTTTTATGAAGCAGTTCTGTTTCCAGATAGCCGATAGAACAATTTGTAGTATTCAAAGTGGTTACAAGAGTGACTGTCGCAAGTGCACTGATAACACAATAAAGCGTAAATTGAAGGACGGCATCCTTTCATGCCTCTACACTGTTGTTTAGAGAGGTGTGATAGCTGCAAAGGAAAATATTTGACATAAATGAGTCCCCGTAGTTGGAAGTGAAATACAGAAAAATTATCAAGATGAACTATTACTTGAATCGCATTGCACAAAGTTTCGACATCTTGGTTTAGGAGACTCTCAACAGCGTCAACGTCCATTTGTTGATACTTGAAAGTTTCGGCGTTACGCTGATCTAAAAACTCTCTAAAAAATGAACGACATCATAATCATGTAACATACCGTTCATGCTCGACATAAGGGTCTGGCTCATCATAATCATAGTAGTCGGGATCATCGTCCGAATCTTCATGTGTATATGTCCCTCTTGGTGAGCTATCTGCCATGAGTAGAGCTGGCTTCACCAAACAGAGAGTAGTTCACGCCGCATAGAGGTCCGTGATAATTCAGCTGGAAGGACAGCCTGAAGAGAAAACAGAATATCGGGCTATTATGCATCAACATAGGACAACGAGGGTGTCAAGAAGTAAGCCTTCAACACGCACCACCACATTGCTGTTTTCCGTAGAAATGTGACTAAAAACACCCACAACAATAGCACGTGCAATCATGGGAAGTTTCATCGGTATACTCTGCCGTTTGCTCTAACAAGATTTTGCATACAGAATTCTCGCAGTTCGGTTTCAGTAACGAGTAGCGAAAAAGATACAAAAATCCGACCACACTTACTTACTACTAGCCATTTTGCAGCCATTATGAAAACCCATGCAGCTAGCGGCACCAAATATTGCACATCATCAGTCATCACCATCGGAGACAGAAAAATCAGTGTTGACACTGATGCTTCACTGCCGTATATTGAAGGCCTTAGAGTGAAAAGAAGAGGGAAGAGTGGGTGAGGGAGGGCGTCTGATACTGGCCTATCACAAGCATTCTGAGGTGCCTACACCCCACAGGAGCTCAGTCAGACAATCTGCAAAGAAACTGACAACACGAACGCCACTGACATCGATTAGACGCCATTTCTTGCAATGTTTCCAGCCAAGCGCAGAAGGGGTCACGGGGACCCCATCCTGGGAAGCGTACCGCACGAACACACAAACTCTTCGTAATCTTTTACACCCTTCTGCTAAGTCATACGTTGTCCACCTCGCGGATTGCGCCATTCTGAGGGAAGCATGGAGAACAACACTCGTCTCGGTAGACGATGCTTCAGCATGCGTAGCACATGGCCAAATCACCGTAGCTGATGGTGCTGGATGTTCTTCGCAACTGATGTACCTGCTGCACAACCAAATACCCATTTCGTAATTACCTCGTCACGAATTCGTTGATGCCATCTGACATCAGCAACGCGTCTGAGGTATCGGTGATCAAAAACCTGAAGACGCCTCACGTCATCTGTCCATCATCTGTCACATCATCTGTCCATCTAGCACGACCTTGTGGGACATTCTGTCACTGCCCTATAAATACGGTTGTATGATGCGCAGTATGTCAGTGAATGCGACAAAAACAGTTGAGCCTCCGTCTTCTTCCACAGATGCTGCTGCCAGCTCGATTAATGAATTCAATTTCAACGTTGAATCTGGACGAACTTTCGAAAGTTGGTTCAAGAAATATGAGGACGTTTCAAACCGACTTTGCCAAGTTTGATGATGCATGGAAAGTTCGACTGTTGCTGCGGAAACTTGGGGACAGCTGAACATGATCGGGTCACAAATCTCATACTCCCCAAACTCCCTCGTGACCTTGGTTTCGCAGATGCTGTCAAAATCCTGGCCCAAATATTCGGTGAGCAAAGTTCCTTGTTCAATATTCGTAATCAGTGTCTCAAGGTTACCAAAAGGGATACTGAAGATTTCATCACTTATGCCGGTGTGGTCAACAGAGAATGCGAGCGCTTTCAGCTCAGCACCATGACCGAGGATCAATTCAAGTGTCTCATCTTCGTGGCTGGTCTTCAATCGCCACATGATGCAGATATTCGGACCCGGCTACTGAATCGAATTCAACAGGATCCAGGGTTGACGCTTCAGAAACTTACCACCGAATGCCAGCATCTTATCAATCTCAAGGCTGATGCTGCGATGATTGGACATTCCAAATTTTCTCAGCCTGATATGGTATGCAAAGTAACTTCCAAAAGCAATCAAATTCTAAACGAACTCCAAGAAAACCGCCCACACCCTGTTGGTTTTGTGAAGAATGGCACTATTCACGCCACTGTCCTTATCGGAACCACAGGTGCAGCAAGTGAATTCGAAAGGGTCACAAAGACCAATGCTGCAGAGACAACTTCAGGAGCTCGCGCAAACATCGACCCCACAAAAAGGACGCAGGCAGGGGCCATGACCACCACATTCAGGATGAAATCACCCAGTCGACGTAAATTCGTCACAGTATGTATCAATGGCACACCAGTTACCCTCCAACTTGATACAGGTTCTGACCTCACTCTGATTTCCAAACAAACTTGGGACGTAATTGGAAGGCCACCAGTGGAACACACAAAATGCATTGTTCGTAATGCATCTGGTGGAAGCCTCAAACTGACCGGGAAGCTGAACTGTTCCGTAACGTTCAGGGGGATTCATCTCAATGGTACTTGCTAACTTACGAACTATGCAGGCCTTGATCTCTTGGGTCTCGATTGGATTAATGAGCTTCAACTCTTGGATCAACCCTCAATGCCGTTTGTAACGAAACAGCTGCAGATGGCTCCGATGCGTTCACGAGAACACCACGTCCTGACGAGTTCGTGGTTGCTACAGTTACAGTCAAACCGGAGACCAGAGAGAGCATACGCGACGCAGCGGCTATTCAGCTCCTGGCGTCTGGCACCGGTAGCCCTCTCACCTCAGCCCAATTTTGTGAATCCTGCCAGCAGCCTGCAACGCTTCACCCGCGGTCCGAACCTTTCAGTTCACAGTCCCAGGTTCATGCGGATCGTTCCACTGCTTTCCGGAAAGTCAAGAAACGGGGGCCGGTAGAAGGGACGCCACAACAGTCACACAGAGGCCAGATACTGATTAGAGGATATGGAGAATGCTCTCCACGGTGAACGCAGGGTCGAATATGTCAAACGCGAGGCACAAACGAGATCATAGGCACGGCCACGTCAAGAGAACCAAATTCAGACACCAGACTGCGGCTCCGTAAGGGGACCACGTCGCATGGGACACCGGACAGCCGTGATATACCTCCGAAGTGGAGGGTACCATGGTTGTACGTGGGCTGGGATACTGCCAGGGCGCCCACACCTAGACAGGAGGACGATTAGGGTCCTCAACCAAAGCCTTTG